>JAJMFM010000074.1:0-58647 GCA_030574875.1 Taiozyma peoriensis
AAAAAAAAAAAAAAAAAAAAACTCGCTTATACTATTAAAAATTGTATGGAGAGGATTTATAATTTTACATACAAATTACCATTATTATATTGTAAATCATTAGTGGATTTAAGTCTCAACTCATTTTCTCATAAATTCATACCCATTTAATAGGCCCTTATATACAGGCTTACGCAAACGCACATTCATTCTTCTTTCTTCTTTTTTTTTCTGTTCCTTTTCCATCAGATCACACTATATTTTATTCATTTCTGCCTTAGGTTTTGCCTCAGTATCCCTAGAACTAATCACTGACACTTTTACTTAAAACTATTGACGATAACCATTACAACAAACTAACAAAGGCGAACAACATCAAGAACCGGAATATTCACATTGTCAAACGTCACCTATATATATATATATATATATATTTTATTGCACGCAAGATAGATGATAATGTCTGATGACGTTTTAAAGCCTAAAAGACAGTTCAAGTCACAGTCTGTTAATGACTTATTCAGACAACAATCATCCCTTTCACAAAACAATAATCCATTCAATCTTAAACAAGAACCAGGTTTGGTAAATAGAACCAAATCTCCTTCAATAACTTCTACAAAACTCAAGTTACTCTCGAAAAAGAATAGATCATCAACTTCAACAAAATTAGGACTGTTGAAGAAATCTACATCATCGTCATCTAATGCAAATGCCACTGCCAACTCAAATGGTAAGAGTGCTATTACTACCACTTCACAAGCATCATCTATTTCACCTTTAACTTCTACGACTCCATCCCCAAACGATTCGGATCTTTCAAATAAATCTACACCAGAGCCAACATCATTAATCGATCCAATCGAATCATTACCAAAGCAAATTAGCGAGCTGAAACAAGGAATAACTCCTACTCAATCGTGCGAATTTATCAACACCAATATCATCCCAGCTCCTGTCAAAACTTCTTCCTCTTCTTCTTCTTCTTCTTCTTCCACTTCCAATACAGATGCTATAAATACACCAGTTACTGCTGTCCCATCTAAAAGTAGGTTTGATTGGAACAATAGCACCCTTGATGACAAATCTAGAGAGAATGATTCATCGTTACTTTGGAATGAACTACAAAGTAAAATTGAACAAAATGATCGCAAACATGAAGATGCAAAATCAGATTTGGATACAACATTACTCAATTGGTCGTCTCCAAATAACTCTAAATTATCAAGTTTTAGGAAAAACATCACAACTCCAACTCTTATCAAATCTTCAAATCAATCCCCAATTTCAAGACCTGTCGAATCTGCTTTCACCACTACTGGATCAAACTTTTTCAATGATTTGAATAATTCCCCTTTTTCATTACAACCATCATCATCATCAAGACAGCATTCCTTAAATCTTCAAGAGTCTTCTTCATCTTCAAATCAAATCACCACCAACATCAATGGTCCTTCTGCTAATGAAGGCCAGTTTTGGAAATCCCCAAGCATTTGGAATACTAATAATAATAATAATAATAACTATACTGAAGAAAGACAACTCTCAACTAAAAGTGATTCTGCTATACCTTGGTCTCCATTCGATATTGATTCTTTAAGTTTGGATGAGCCTTTTAGACAACATAGTACAAATTTGATTTTAAATCAACCTTCAATTGACAGTCTTAATAGACATCCAATGTCTAGATTCTTCCCCTCCCCAAGCACTGAACAGAATAGAGGATTTGATAATATCGATAATCATACTTTTACACAGAATTTGGATGAGGAATTATCTTCATTACCGTTGCTATCATCCCCAGGGCCAATTCAACCTTCTACCAATTTTTTCCCTGTTCAATTCCCTTCACAAAACCAACATGCCCATTTTCAGCATCATCATCCAGAACGAAATACACATCAACCACAGCAAATCAAGTCGTATCAATTTCAGCAGTTGAAACAACAAAGCCATCAACTACAACCATATCAGGCATATCAACAACAAGATGAACAGCAGCAGCAGCAGAACCAAACTTATGATCATTTACACCGTATCCCAATTCAACTACAAAAACAGGAACAGTCATATATACAGGAACAACCATCATTATCAGAACAATCCCCACTACAGCTACATACACAGACTAAGTCTTTACATGGATCAAACACTCGATCTTCTTCCCATCTACACAATAACATTTCATTACAACCCCAATACCCTCGAAGCACATCGAATGAACTTGTTACAACATCTTTCAAAACTGAACATCAACCACTTTCTAATAACTTTGATTTCAACTCAAATGAAATCCCAGTATCATTACCAAGTTTTTCCAAACTCAAAAGAGATAGATCTCAACAAACACCAACAACAACTTCAATTAAGAAATCGTCATATAACGAACTGCCTCATTATCCTGAAGGTTTTTCATCAACTTTTTATAAAAGAGGTGTCAACAATTTCATGTTTATAAGAGAATTACAACCAAAGATAATGAAATCCAAATATTGTGATTCAGTTGAAATAAGATTGACCTTCCCAACTCTAGACTATGAAAATTATAACGAGGATAAAGGTCTATACATGAAATCATCGGTAGTTGATATTGATGTCAAGGAATTGGAAGGTAAACTAGGTGGTTTGAAAGTTACCAAAACTTCATCCAATACAGGGAATACTAATACGAGTAATAACAAAAAATCATTCAATTCAAGGGGCAATAGCGATCACAAGATCAGATCACACGCTGGTTCTTCAAAAAGGGGGAACTATAAAAGTTAATATAATATTTAACTTTGATATAATCATTAGATCGATGCAAGATTAGGAGATTCCTAAAAGCCATTTGTAGGTTTGAAATCCGGATTTCAATCAATCATGTAAAATCTCGGATGAGTTTTTTTTTTTTTTTCGCGATTTTCTCTTTTCGTTTGTTTATTTTGATTTTGAGACGCAATTGTTTACATGAAGTATTGGCTATTTGACTATAGCTATCAACTTTTCTGATACTTGATCCGTACAGAGGAATCACAGAATTTACAGGAATCTTCACCGCTGGTTGTACTGATGACAAACTTCTATCAGGCATCGAACGTGCGAGCTGAAAGCTTCAACGATTACGAAGTACCGAACTCAGATGTAATACTATCATGGCCTTATAGAACACCATCACCAGAATTTATGGCTAAATCTGGTTTTTACTATGCTCCAACGAAAAGATTAAAAGATCGAGTGAAATGCTTTGGTTGTGATAAGTTTCAGTCCACTTGGAAAAACGTTAAAGATCCAACATCTCACCATTTGAAGAAATTCCCAAATTGTCACTATAGTAAGATCAATCATTATGTGAACGAATTAGCTACTAGCCCTCATTTTGAATGGTCCGAGATAGATGAACTTAAAGATCCGTTTTCAGAAGATTCCTCATCATATAGACGTGGAACTTTTGCCTCTATATGGCCCTTTGATAAATTGAAAGATGCAAAGCCAACATCGGACAAAATGGTCGATGCAGGTTTTTATTATTTCCCTCAAGATGAGGAGGACGATCTAGTTGTCTGTATATACTGTGGTGTTTCTTTAGAGGGTTGGGAGCTCGATGATGATCCACTTCACGAGCATACAAAGAGAGCTACTGATAAAGACTGTTATTTTTTGAAAATGTTGGAGGAAAAAGAATACCGGGCGTCAAATACATCTTTGAAAAGATTTAACGAAGAAGAGCTCGAGTCTCAGAATGTGAAAAAGTTAAACAAATCTCAAGATTTAGATCAAAATGATGCAAACGTATATGAAGATAAATCCGTGGAATTATTAGGAAAACCGAGACGATTTCGCAGAAATATTAAGAAGGTGCAAATGGATGAAAGTTCGTCAGCTCAAGAGAGTTCAGACGACGATGAAAGTTTTGGTATTACATCAAACGAGATCAGGTTGGATTCGGAAGAAGAATACTTTGAAGCTTCGCATAAAAAGACAAACAAATCGACAAAGTCCTCAACAACATCCACCATCTTTAAGGACTCCTCACAACCAAAATCCTCTATATCGCCAAAAAAGTCAAAGATCTTAGATAGCTCATTTGACGAAAATGGACTCTTCTCAACAAAGAACATGAAAAACGTTGATCTAGAAATGCTGCCACAACTGAAAACACATAATGATGACTCTATAAATATATCAAAAGCTAAAGTTGAAAAACGTCAGACAAAACCCAAAAATAATAAACTCAAGGATATCACCAACACCTCTAATGTGAACTCCAAATCCAACTCCCTAAAGTCTCAACCAGGAGATACTGAAGTTCAGCTCACTAAGAAAAATAGCATCCTCGAGAATAATCTAATAGAGACAGAAAGCAGGGCTTCATCTCCGCCTATATCAGGATCTGCTGATCATACTACTAGTAATGGTGTAACCCAATCACACGTCGAATCGATGCAAGTGGAATCGTTCTCTCATGGTGTTGATGGAATTAACAAGAGCGGTAATATAAAAAAGGCCACATTTGACAACGCTGCCGAGGAGTCAGATAATGATTCTATTATACTAGTTAGCAACAGCAAAGAGAGCATATCCCAAGAAGAAGAAAATTTCATTCTTTCCCCTATTTCCAAAAGCACCAAAAGTACCATGCAATCGAGCCCTCTGAAACAAGTACAGCCTGATTCAGACAATGAGAAGATCGTTAAGGGCCCATCATCATCCAAATCATTATCGGAGGAAACTATAAAGCCCAGATCAGCATCGGTAGAGGATTCTATGCACAACTCTCTGAAAGAATCCAACACAAACAGCTCAAAATCTGATCTGAAACACATAAACAAAAGCATACTCTCTCAATCAAGATTCGCTGAAAGTCCAAAGATTCAAAGGAGCCGAAGCCCATTCTTGGACGGAGACTACAAGGGGGCAGACAGTATCGACCACATTGATCCTATTATTGGTCCTGATGATATACCAATCGAGGAGTCAACCGATCATAATATTGAGGTGCACATAAAATCATTGAGTGAAACATCGCCTCTCCAGTACGAGAATAAAAAGGTCACATCGAATAACCAAGAAGCTAGAAATCAAAACCATCATTTGGAGAAGGATGTTGTATCGGATGACCAATCTTTCCATTCGGCAAATAATTCTTTAGAAACGACACCTAAAAGTGTGTCAAGTCTTCCGCAAGAACAGGCTCCTGAAAGAAAGATATGGATACCAACAGATGCCAACAAACTGTTTGAATCATTAGAAGAGCTGAATTCTGCTAAGGAATATCTAGCTGAAATTAAAGACATCCCATATGAATTGAATGACGATGTTGATGGTAGAGTATCTTACTTTATTAATGAGATGCCCGATAACGAGTTAGAGATGACTATTGAAGATTGGTTGAAACATAATGCAAAACAAGGAAGAGCGCATTTTGAACAAATATGCCAAAAGATGATCAATCAATTTGATGACGAATGCAACAGGGCCTTGGAAAATCTAAAGAGATTGTCAACTTCTACTTAAATGTTTCCAATCTACGATAATAATTAAAACTGATTGTGTGATGCATTAATAGATTGTAGAAATAAGTAAACTTTTATACGTAGCCGAATTGAAATGAAGAAATCACCGAGAAATGAGAGCATACATGAACAAAGGAAACAAGGAAAAACAGAAAAACAAAGACAAGCTGTGATTTATTCTCCGTCTGATTCGTCCATCATCTCATCATCATCAACATTGATTACTTCAACATTTCCCACGGTTGGTAGTTGATTTGGACCTCGACCTTGAACTGGGATTTGTCCCTCGATTGGCTCATTCGCACCTTCACGTTCTGCTTGCATCCCTTGAAGTAATCGCTCCAGTTGTTGCTGTTGCTGTTCATTGTCTTCTAATTGCTGAAACTGTTGATTCATATTTGCTCGTATCCCCTGAGCCATTCTTCTGTCTAGCGTTCCTCCATCTTGAAACATCTGAAGTTGTTGATCTGCTGGAACACCTGCTCTAGTTAGCATTCTCATAAATTGGGGTTGATTATCACGTAAACGATTGCGTGCTTCCGTTTGAACCTCTCTAAACAATTCATTTATTCTTTCAAAGTTTTCATCTTGACCAACCTGTGGTAATGCAATATTCTCCTCATGCGGCTGAGCAGCACCAACAACATCTGGAAATTGACCACCAACAAGAAAATTTGGTGAAGGATGGGATGAGAAGTTTCGAGTCAAATAGTCTCTTAATTGCTTAACTCCTTGGCCAGAAAACACACAAAATAGTGCCTTTTGATGTTCATTGAAATCCGGAGGAGGTGGGCGGCAAAATTGTGTTATATCAGTTCTGAGAAACGACGCAATACCTGTCAATGATAAATGTGTTAATCTTGGGCACGATTGCAATAGGTGATAAATTGGGAAGAGTCCAAGACTTGTGCAATAAGACAAATGAACTCTTTCGAGTGAGTCGTCATAGCCACGGCGTTGAATCAAAGCCAGAAGACCAGCATCATTGATGTTTGAACACTTTACTAAACCTATTCTTCTTAGTCTTGGAAGGTGAGCTAATTCAACCACTGAGACATTTGTTAGTTGAGTACAACAAGCTAAATCAATGTACTGCAAACGATGACAACTTCTCACCAAAATAGTGACTCCATAATCTGTAATGTTGTTACAATGGCCCAAATGAATATAATGCAAATTTTTCCCCAAAGTAGCCAATGCTTTCAATGATGAGTCAGTAATATTCAAGCATTTAGAGAGAACAACATTCCTTAAACGTGGAGCAGCCTGAATGATACTTTCAACCAATCTATCAGTAATTCTCAAACATCCCGTCAAATCGATTATTCTCAAACGATCTAACATTAGTGTATCAGGTAAACTCCTCAACACCAAATCTGATATATTTGGATTATGTGAAATTCTAAATTCCCTTAATTGTTCTAAATCTGTGAAAAGCTTTTGCAGCGAGTAATCTGTGAGGTTTGGGCAATTATGGACATCAACTTCTATAAGTGATTTACATCTGCCAGATAAGCGGACAATAGCATCGTCGTTAATACTTTCACAATCAGATATCTTGACTCGCTTTAGTAGGGGACAATTATCAACAATATTAAGTATCACCTCATTAGATATATTGGGACATCCTGGGGCATACAAACCTTGTAGCCTTGGACAGTTATTAGCAAGAGCTAAAAAAATATCGTCAGTAATATCTCTAACGCCGGTCATATCTATTGATTGTAACTTTTGACAGCCTTGTAAGATATCGACAATTGGTCTATGTGACAACTTGGAACAATTAACCAACGTGAGTCTCTCCAGATTTATGCACCCAGAAAATCGGCTAAGAAACTCGTCATCCACTTTATCAAATATAAAAGACAAATTTAATCGACGAATATAACGGCGGTAATCCCAATGTGTTTTTGTTCTATCTTGTTTCATAACTTCGTAAATTCCTCTCAAGGAACTCTCATCCATCAACGTGGGTCTAAACCATAGCAGCTCCACAATTAGATTCCCCCAACGTTTACAAACAGTCAACAGAGGAACCAAATCAGGTTTATGGCTTACTTGTGAGAAAACAAGAAGTAGCACTTCCGGGGGTATTCTGTTAATTGGACCAACATTTGATTGTCCCTTTGCATTATATGATTGTGAATCTTGACTCTTGAAACCGCCCGTTGCATAGTCATCATCTGTGTCCATCTCTATGTCATCAAGATCATTGTTAGATAAAAATCTATCGGTCCTGCGATTATCGAATCCCCTAACCCTCCTAGATAGTGACGACACAGAAGACGCCAGCGAATTCTCGTTATCGCTATCCATGTGTGAGAGTTATTTGTATTGTTTAAAGTTAAAAATAGTTGCAATTGGCTATATCAGCTGACTATGTTATACCTCCGCTTGATCCAACGAATTATGATTTGAAATCGGTCGAGTGCGAATGTGTGTGTCGAAGCAAACTGTCAATGGGAGAATTCAAGAACAAAAATGGTATAGATGTGTTTGACTTATTGGTGCTTAAACTATGTTTCAACGGTTTAAATATATATTGTGCACGTTAACAAGTCAAACTTTCTGGAATCCAACAACGGATATATAATAAAATAAATTAAGGACAGTCAACAAAGCACGGTATTGACCATGGATTAGTGTACAGCTGGATCTCTTTTCAAAGCCTCCGTTTGGGTTGGTGTCCGCCAGAAGTGACGTACAAGTTTAGTTGATCTTAGCGGAAAACAAAACCTTTGCCTCTCGTACTGCGTTTTTGTTTCTCACTGTTAAACTTTTTATTTATCTTTTTGGTGAATTACCTTTTTTTACAAAAACGTAAAAATCCAGTTGAATAACAAAGGGAAATACATTGAATTCCGGTTGACCTCGGAACATTTTAACAAAACACTACACGCATCAAGTGCTCACTCTGATCCAAGTGAAGGGTGTTTAACAACAAAGAAGCACATTGTTATAAGAACAAAGAAAGAACTGGCTTGTGAAAACTTGGCTTCCTACATTAAGAATGTTGATCGATTAAAGGGTTTGTATATGTATTCATCAATTATTAAATATTAAAGGTGCTGTTGTAATCAGTTACCGTTTAAGAACCCTTATGTCCTCTGAAGAGGTTTTCTGCGATAATAGGTTGACATGTAGTGTTGTCACATCAAGTACAACGACAAAGGACCTTGAGGCAGAAAAAAACCCCACAAAGTCCACGAGATGAATGCAAAGGCTTACACCTCATTATTGAGCGGCACCATAGCCGTAATGGGTCTGTTGCGATGGTATCTGGAAAGGAGGAGCTGAGTTTCTAGAACCTGGATTGTTCGAAAACTGTTGATTTGCTTGTTGTTTCACAGGTGTTTGGAATTGGTTATTGATAAAATGTTCTTCATAATATTGTGGTTGTTGGAACTGTTGTTGTGCATCGAAATGGAAGGCTCCCTCATTTGGCCCTGTATTGTTGAACTGGCCATCATTCGAAATATGAGGTTGCTGCAAGTGCTGGTGATGTTGTATCTGCTGCTGTTTTTGTTGTTGTTGTTGCGTTTCTTGATATAGTTGATGCTGGTCATGCGACAAATAATCACCATATCCATTTGGGTTGAGTTGTTGAACCTGAGGCTGAAAGCCTCCATGGTGGTGCTGAATTAGATGATGCTGAGGAAATCCTTGATTGAAATCTTGTTGTTCCTGTTGCTGTGGTTGCTGCTGATGCTGTTTCTGTGATGGAAACAATCCACCTTTAAAACCACTACCTTGCATTGAACGCCTGCTCTGGCCCTGCTGTGATTTGTTTTGTCGTCCTTTACCTCTTGAGGAGTTATTATGACCATTACCATTGCTATTTGTGCCATTAGAAGAATGAGATCTGCTGTGGCGGTTTGCTTCTGCCTTATCGCTCAAGCCAACTGCATCCAACAGTCTTCTATAGCCTTGATTTTGACTGATATTCAAATTAGTCAAAACGCGACAAACTTGAACAACTATACCCTTACGAATGTTTGCTTCCAGTTGTGGGTTAGACAAAACTTTATAAACAAAGCCTCCACCGTGAACATTGTCCTGCAAGATCTGTTCTAGAATCACCGGTGGATTGGGTAAGTCATTTGAATCCATATAATCATCGCCAAGTGTTATAACGGGTCCGAAAAGAGCATTCAAGATCATATTCTTGGCGTCAACTTCATGGCGATTATTCAAGATCTTTAGAACTGTTAGACTTGCAAGTTTATGTGTACATAGTTGAGCCAAATGTGGTAAGAGTCTTGGAGCTAGTAGCAAGTGTCTGTTTGGCAAGGTACATGTGTCCAAAAACCAAGTAATCAATAAAGCAGCATTTTGATTAATGGCGAGATGCTCAGCATGTAATATAATAGCAGCTGATATAACTGCCGTTTGTTCCTGCGATGCTTCATGACTCTCCAAGCATGCTCTTACAGCTCTTGCACCAAACCGATTTTGAGCAACAATCCAAAATCTAGCCAAGATCACTTCAAAGATGAAATCATTCCATGGAGCACCAAAATTTAAAGAGCCTTGAATAACATAGTTACCAAATTGATCATTCAGCAATGACACACAGTATGGTTTGAGACTTTCAGCCACAATCGACTTTTGAATTGGTGTATCAGCAACTGATATCATCTTTTGAGCTGACCATGTACCGTTTTTATGAATTCCCATTTGCGCTAGGTATGGTGAGACTTCTTTTAACATTATATGTTTGATCGATGTTGACGAGAATGTAAACAACTTTTGAACAACAGTATTGCCTAAGTAGTCACTTGATAATTCTGGCAACTCGTCCAAAATCGCAAGAGATAACTCTTCAATATCAAACTGAGACATCGCATTGGCATCAATTAGTTTTCTAGTCTCTCTGAGCTTTGGTGCATCAAATTCCCTAATTGGGATCGGATCTGGTAGTGGACCAAAGTCGTCATGCGATCCTTCATATTTAACAGCGTTAGAAACAATGTTACCTGCACTTCCCGCCTGGATGTCAATTCCAAGTTTACTTATTACGTCATGAATTTCACTGACAAGTTCATTCAGCTGTGGGGGATCATCACTGATAGTCTTGATAGTCTCAGAAGTTTCAACAGTCTGTGGTATGTGTTGTTGTTCAACGTTGGTGTTTGTTTGAATGTTTGAAGATGCAGGCGCTGGGAAGTTTTGCAACTTTTGGGATGTTAGTTGGTGATCTTGATTAGTACTAGATTTATAACTTGTCGATGTATCATTTTGTTGCTGGTGCTGTGGCTGTTGCTGTTGCTGTTGCTGTTGTTGTTGTGATGCTGATATTTTTGCAAAGGCAACAATACAAGGGAACCCTGGCATTAACTCTTGGTGGTTCAACTGAGCCTTTGCTTGCATTGCAGACTCTAAATTCTCAAATTCTACCAACGCACTATCATTTCCAAGAAAGATCCTAGTGGTAACAATTTTACCGAATCTTATTAGT
Organism: Taiozyma peoriensis; assembly: GCA_030574875.1. Lineage (NCBI taxonomy): Eukaryota > Fungi > Ascomycota > Saccharomycetes > Phaffomycetales > Wickerhamomycetaceae > Taiozyma > Taiozyma peoriensis. The sequence goes on from JAJMFM010000074.1 coordinate 10,933, forward strand.
ATGTTTGCAAGGGAAAGGGCAGATACTGATTGTGGGGGAAGATTTGAAAGAAATAGGGTGTTTGTTGGGCCCAGAGAGGAATCTTGGAAAGTTGAGATCCAATTGATTAATCTAGGGTCAACGTTATCTAACAATCTAGGTTTCTCATGAGGAAATAATGGTTTAGTGTTGTTCAGTACTTGGTTGTCATTTTCTGATATCTCAGTTATTGAATTTTGTGAGTTGGAGTATAGAATTGATGATGGATCTTGAGACCCATTCTGATAAGTTTGAGCTCTTGGTCTATTCGAGTCGGAAAACAAATTGTGAACACCAAGCTGGTTCTGATGTTGTGAAAGCGAAGCTTGGATGGGAAATTGCTGAGAAGGTTGAGTTTGCTGTTGGTGATGTTGGTTGGAAACTGGGGGACTCCCCTCGTCGAATGTTTGTAGATAGAAGTGATTTGAAGAGTCATTCACCAATGCGTTGTTTGTAGTATAGGATCTCACTCTATTAATTGGATGCTCCTCGATGATCTGTGACTGTAAATTGGATTTTGGAGGAGTTAGTCTTCCTTGGGTGTAACCATTTGGTAGAAAAGTGCCAACTCCAATACTTGAAAGGGAAGTTGACGATAATGCGGTCTGCGGTTGAGGCTGTTGAGGTGGATTCTGGGGTTGCGCTTGTGATGATGGCAGCTGTAGTTGTTCTAAATTTAAAGACTGTTGATGGCCTGTTGAAGAATCACTCCATATAGAGTTACTGTCGGACAAACCTAATAAAGATCCCGACCGTAATCTCGTTTTCGAACCAGTCGAGTGCAATGATTCCACTGGGGAAGAATTTGAAATAGATAAAGTATCAAAGTTCAAAGAATTCGTGTCGTTTGTCTTGTTAGTGTGAGTAATAGAAGGTGAGTAAGTTGGAGTGCCAGTAGGTATGATTGATGAGCCTCCAACACTAGCAGTAACTGATGCAGCACTACCAATGCTGTTAGAGTATAATCTTGAGGGTAGTGTACCAGCTCTAGCACGAGTTCTAAAACTACCCAAATTACTGTTGCTCGAACTAGATGGTTGATTTTGTTGCTGACCAATATGCTCACTTAAAATCGATCTTGGTGACCCTGATCTTTGAGGTGATAATGAAGGGAAAGGTTGTTCCTGGAGTTCACCAGGGACGGAAAGGAAGGAGTTCAACTCTTGAGTGTGATTATAGTTCATACGGAATAAATTAGGCTATAGGGTATTCGACTTGCTAAAGTAATTTGACTTTGTTCTAGCAACTTCGAATTGTACGATGATTCATATAAAATTGTAGTTATGTCTGTCTGTAAACTTGTGCCTCAAAAGTGGATTGATGATGGATGATGTGATCTGTTACGTTCAATTATTATTCATTTACACCCTTTAGCTGAAGTGGAATTACGATAAATCCAACGCTATTTGAAGTTTGGTATGAGTCTATTGATAATTTGAAGTTTCGGAAAGCTTAAATGGGTCAATATGATTTACTTCACCAGTTGAGCGGATAATGAAAGCTGACTTGGTGAGAATCGATGGTGAACAATGGAAAAAATCAACTGATTGACAAGAGCTTTGTGACCGAGTACAACCTGCACCAGCGATAAAAGCTCAGCTCAAATTTTGCAATTCAAAATATCAGTGAAGATGGAAGCAGATCTTCAGCTAGCAGGATGACGAGTATGAACCAAGAGAATTTTTTAATTGTGCAATAAACGATAAACGATTTTTGTAGTAGAGATACCAAGTCGTGCGCCTCTCGAGATGGTATGTGATAGTCCTCTGTATTTATTCTCCTTTGTGTCCTTGTTGAAAAGTTTGACTTTCTAGTTTTGATTTTGATTGTGATTTTGAGTCTGGATTTAAATTCTATATACTAAATAAAGTCTCGCTTACCGGCTGGGGAAAAAATTCGTGCAGAAGCTATTCTATAACTTTCTGTTATTTTTAGAGAGAGAAAAAAATAGGAGGTTCCAATTAATTTTTGAATTTCTCTCTGGCACTTTCCCTTTCGCTGAGTTCCGTACGGAATCTTGTCACCTGCGCTAATTGCTCAAAAATTACAAGTACAATTCACACCCACCGTAATTATGAGCAATTAGTAAAAGGACCAAGGAAGGAGCTTGCGGTTAAATCCAATCGGCACCGTCAATGAATTGTCTAACAATTGATTTTCCTTACCTTTTATAAATCAATCTAGAATCTAGAATGGATCCATATTAATGAAGTTTGTTGCGCGTAGTAGAAAATGCCTGTCTGTTTTTTTTTTTGTGTTTTTTTTTGACCTCTATCTAATACGATCGTACTTAACGGAGATGTTCGTGAGTGATAAAGGCCGCTATGGATTCTTGACTTTCAAAGAATTGAGCCGTTGAAGATCGAAAATACGATATTGGCATCAACTCTTCCGGGAATTGAACAAACTATGAGCACTGATCTACAAGAAACTAAATTTGACGAGGGGAGGGGCCCTTTCTTATGGATTCGTTTCTCCTAACTTTAGAGGCCAACGGTCTCTTGCTCGAAAAGGTTACAACAGTAGAAGTTTACTAAATTTGGATGATTAATATAGGGGTTGGTTGGTAGACTTCCTAAGACCTCCGGTTTACTTTGAGATAAGAGATATTGATACTCGAAAATATTCTGTGAAAGCAAGTAGTAATTGCACTCTTTCACTAACTTAGTGCCTATATATTGTACTTTGCAACAGATTGTTCTCAAAGAGTAACACCTGACTTAGTGTGCTGTTCCTTATATTTACTCGCTCGGAGTCGCAACATTTACTCGTCGCGCATCGAGTGAATTTTTTTTTCCAGAAGGATATTACCACAGTAACACGAAATACCTTCTATATGTGGAAAGATGTAAACAAATAAACAATAAGTGAAAAACCCACATTGGCACAGAAATTAACACAAGAACATAAACAACAGGGAAGAGCTGTCTGAAAAACTTGACCTTAAATTATTCAAGCTACAAATTGTTAAAGGTTTCGCTTTTTTCATACTTTAGTGCACTCATCTCTGCCTTAACGACTCACTATAAATATTAGTAGCTAGCCCTCACCATTCATCTCCTTGGGTTTTACTATAATTACAAACAACAATCTTAACCAAACTATGTCAAGATTGGAACATCCTGCTTCCTCATCAACCCCTTTGAAGCAATCAGAGTCCTTCGAATTAGGGAATAGTGAGAAAGCTCAGCATTCAGTTGACGACCTACTGCAAGCTATCGATAGAAATATATCATCAAGCTCTATTGCTAAATCTCAAGAACAACCACAACAACAACTGCAACCGCAGCACATAGAGTTCAGCTCATTCGATAGCACAACTGATGATCCTAGTCCTATAAAACCTTTAAAACTTAAGCAACAGGCACAGCTATCATACCAAGGCTTGAACTCGATTTTAATCGATGCTTCCTCCTCAGGACACAATCTGGAAAGTCCCGAACTCATTAAAGATACCCTAATGGAAGACATACCTAGAGCGCCATCTTTCGATGAGCTTGAATTCAACACAAGGGTAAACAGAACATCATCGTTGTCCAGAATAAGTGGTCCAAGACAACTGACGAACTCAATTCGCAGATCCGCTTCCTCAAAACTGCCACATTCTGACAGTTGGAAATCTTTGGGACAATCAACAAGAGAAAACTCACCATCAAAAAAATCTGTATGTTTTGAAGAATCTCCTCCAAAGATTATGGAATATAATGAGTTCAACACTGAAAACTCGGATGATTCTAACAACTCGTTAGACAATGCCTTTGATGATACATTTCAATCCAAATGGGATGCTGTTGTGAAACCAACTATACATCCTCTTCCACCGCTACCACCTAAACATATCATTTCAACTTCTTCCCCTCAAAAAGACACAACCATAGGTTCAAGTGATGAAGATTCTCAAGATTTCAATTTAACAAGAGAGGAGCTGAACAAAAATGCGATATCATTAGAAGAGAGGCTTGATCTGGTTTTGAATAACGACGAAATAGCTGAAAGAGTTCAGCATGATGAAAGCTTCAAAGGTTCTGGAAGTCCGCTGAAATCCATAAGCAAAAAAGAGGAGGAGTTGATCTATAGTATCAAGAATAAAGATGAGCTTGAACAAGAGCAATATTTACGAGATGCCTCAGAAATGTTCGAATCTGACTTGAGAAACAACGATAAACAAAAGAATTCTTTGATATTAGATCCTCAACTAAGAAGAAGAAATTCTAACAGCTCACTGAAAGATGAAGAGAGAACTCTACAAACAACTGTCGTTACTAAATCTTCAGCCCCCCTATTGCTAACTGAGGGTCTCAAAAATGTTGACTTGAATGAATTACCGTCTTCAACCGACGATGTAGTGAGCAGGTCTACTAGAGACTCATTTACTTCAGCTTTGGATGATTTAGAGGACGACTTGGAGGAGTCACAACAAGACAGAGGTTATCAGCAAACACTAAGCTCACACGTATCTTCAAACTCTATCTCAACATTGGAGAACAACGCGAGTGAAAGCAGCAAGGAGGAATTCAAAAAACATAAAAAGAAGCTTTCTTTGAGTGAGTCCATTACATCAGGTCTTTCATATTTTTCTTCGATACTCAATGAAAGAAAAAGCAAAGAAGAACTCAAAGTAAGAGTTGAAGAAAGTGACTCTGAAGAACTTTCATCAGCAGATTCTGTTGCACCACTCAAAGTTAAGTCTGAAGCTTCAGAATCTAAGTTACAGAAAGTGCTCTCTCCAGAGCCTCTTGTGCATGGTGCTACTAATTTAGATTCTAATAACTCAACAAATAGTTATAATTCTACACCAAGTGACACTGTTGAACCCGTTTCGACAGTCTTTCCTTCTGACGCCGAGCATTTATCCCTGATTGAGAATCAAACAAAAGAGTCAACTCCAATACTTCAGCCAAGTCTGGAGGATGTCCCACACTCACAATATGTGTATGATGACTTTATTCTTGAACCACCAGTCACTCTAAAGTATGAAGAGGAAGATATATCATTTACTGATGAGTTCAAGGAAACTGGCCTTTTTAATAGTTCTGACTGTATGAATGACGATTACAAAGTAGCCCCCAACAAAGCTATATTTGAGAGTGATCATGATGTGCTCGACGAGCTAGAAAATGGCATACATGAGGTCAATTTAGATGAGGAGGATGAAGTCTTGAACTCTGGGCAGGGGGGAGTTCCGAATACTTCGATATCGTCGACGACAGAAGTTAAAGAACTTGGACATTTTTCACCAAAGATAGCCGAGGAGTTACAACAGGATCAGGAGAGTGATGAACTACCGTTAGATGATGAGTTAGACCCAAACAGGCAAATACCAATTCAAGATTACAGAAGTCTCAAACCTTCTTTAGAAGAAACTCAAAAGCCTCTACCATCTTTTAACTCTATGTTGTTCCATGATAAGGAGCCAAAGGAACCTGATCAAACTCATGATCAACCTACTGACTATATATCAATATGGCACAGTCAACCAAAGGCAACTACTTTAGCACCACAATATAGCGTTCGCCGAAGAAAACTCACTCCACCTAAAAAGGTTTTGACTTTGTTGAAAAGAACACTGAAGGATGGTGATGAGGACGAAGAAGATGAAGAATTAGAGCCACAACGTTCGAGTATTGTTAAGCAGGAAAATCAAGATGGTGATTACGACTTTAGAAGAAAAACCAACTCATTTGTTACCAAGTCTGTTTCAAGATCATCTTATATCAATCTTGATTCTAGAAGATCTTCAATAATAGATCAATTGAAAACTGATCCTGATTCATCTTACCGCAATAACTCTGACTTTCTTGCTAACAAGTCAGGAGAATCTCTACTTCCTGACCTCACAAACTCGTCCGATTTTGGTAATGCTTTCAAAGGATGGGACCTTTCTCCAACACATACAGAAAACACATCCAAGCAACTGGACGGTGTAACAAAGCCATTTTCAAACGAAGTTGAAAACATAAAGTCAATCTGGGGCTCAGCCGAATCTGCGCCAGTTTCCATCAATCCAAGCCGCACACCTTCGGTTGATGAAGGTAAGATCAAGAGCATGATTGCACAACCCGTGCCAGAAGGTGGTAATGCTCTGCTGTTCCAATCTGCCAATGTTACCTCTGAAGTTATTGTGGGCAATAATGAGGACCATGGTGTCGAAGTTGAATACGAACAGGACTCCCAACAAGTAGTACCTCAAGAAAAATTGGAACCAGTCAGTAGGTCATCAGAAGTCATACCCAGATATACTGACTCTCCTTCAATCTTCGAGGATATCAAAATGGAAAAATCTTCTCCTATCCTATCCATTCAGCAACAACTAAAACAACAGAATTCAATCAGAGCCGTTTCACCAAACAAGCCTGTATTAGCCCGAATTCCAATTAAAGCTGATGATGAAATCAACATTCAAAAGACAAATTTGAAAGCAATTTCGAAAAATCCAAGTTCAAACAGGCTAATATCTGGGACTTCCGAAGCTAGTGCATTCAACCTTAACGATGAATTTGAAAGGGCTGTACAATTGCAAGATCACAACTATGCGGTGCATGAGAAGAAGGAGATTATCATTGCGAAGAACAATGACAAAGATATTGGTCCATTAGAAGAAACTTTATTTGGATCAGGTGCCAAGTCATCACCTAATGAAATCTTGAATGATGAAGAACTTTCGAAGCCTTACGTTCCACAAGTTGATAATATTCAATATGAAAAGTCCAGAAAACATAGATATCTTGATTCAGTGCCACAGCAAAAAAATAGAGGCCCTTTGGGGAATCTTACTGATAATGCTCTTAATACGCTAGCATCTGATGGACTTTCAAAGGCCTCACAAGCACCGAAATCCAGGATAATTAGTGCCACTGATAGTAATAACGAATTTAAAGGCGACAATATTAATATGACCAAACAACGTGGGCAACACAAGGAAATGAAAGCTGCTAAAAATCAACCTTCAATTGTGAACTTACCAACTAATGATAACGGAAGGTTATATATTCATGTTGATTCCATTGAGGATATCCATTTGGATGAAATCAAAAATCATAGAGCCTCCTTCAGGTTATTTGTGGACAATGGAAAACACAGAGTCACTACTCCAAAATTAGATCTGTTAGATAAGAAGGTTCAAGTTGATAAGGAATTCGAAATTGCTGTTGAAGAAGACTCTATGGATATTCACCTGGTAATAAAGATTAACTACCATAGACCAGAGAATGAGCTAGTTGAAGTTTATGACAAAATCCCTATCAAGTCCAATAGATTTAGTCGTATAATTGGTGTTAAACCAAAATACAGAGTGGAAAAGAGGTTCGTTACAAGAAAAAGACTCAATGATACCTGGGATAATAGGTTCGCTAATGACGGCAGTTTTGGTAAGAATAAGATATCTTTTGATGTTAGAGACAATTCGTTCACAGGAAAGCAGCAGAAGTACGTCATTGAATTATTCAATGAATGGTCAACACAAGAACAATCTGGTAAAGTTTATAAGCTTCCGCCATACCTCATTGGTAAACTAAACGTTTCTATGCTGTATATTCCAAGAACCTCGCCATTGGAAACATTACCCCCATCAATCAACATAGCTAAGACAATAGCAAACTATTTTATTGAGCAGTCGAAATCTAGCCACTCGGGATACTTATATCAGGAAGGTGGTGATTGTGAACTTTGGAAACGCCGCTTTTTTAAAGTCGAAGGAACAAAGTTAATTGCGCATCATGAAACTTCGAAGAAACCTAGAGCGCAAATAAACTTGCTGAAAGTTGTTGATATTGCACATAATGGTAAAAAAATAGATAAAAAGAATACCAGAAGCATAACAGAAGATCTACTAATGAGTGATACATTCAGGCTTGTTTTTAAGAACGGTGAGGTAATTTTTTTCAATGCTGAAACCAGCAAATTGAAGGCCGCTTGGATTTCAGTTTTGGAGAAAGTAGTGGAAGCTAACAAATTTTATCAACCATGGGTAAAACTACTAGCAGATAATAATGAAGGTGAAATATTGAAATAAACGCCAAAGATGAGCGTTCGCGGTACATAGTTTGGAGTACCGATTGCGCTACATAGTTTGGAGTACCGAAATCTTTTACAGATACATATATAAAGTTCAGGACATTTTGATTTAATATATATATATAATATAATAACAGAGTATACAGCAGAATCGTTTCTTCTTTGAGTGACTAGTGTAGATATTAACGACGGTTATTACCACGATATCTTGGACGACGATCCCTATCTCTGAAATCCTTGTTATTACTATTATTATTTCCACCTCTTTCACGATCAAGCTCAGCTCTATCTCTAAAATCTCTTTCTCGACCACTAGATGGTGCTTTTGGTAGACTCTGTTGAAATCCATCTCTTGACCCACTCAAGTCCGAGTTCGAGCTTTGTGGTGGTAGCGGTAACGATACGTTTTGTGGAGTCTGGGAAAGTTGTGGAATTTGTGGGATTTGTTGTTGAGATAGTTGTTGTAAATCAGGTTGGAAATGAGGAGGTGGAGCAAATTGTTGTGGTAGGTTTGGAGCACCGGGTAGAGGTGGAGCACCAGGTAGACCCATCATCATTGGAGGCATTGGCATCATACTCATCATTACTTTTTGTGGATTAAAATTAGCTCTTAGTTTATCCTGTTTAGAGCAATAGGCAGTCCATGTAAATTCATCAAATCCATAGTTGAAATATTCACTTGTATCAGCACCGGGCTGTCTCCATGGTTTCTCTTTCAAATCTTGTAAATTGATAGACGTTATTGGTTTACCTTCAAATTCACCCACTTTGTTTATATCAATATCAGGCACTCGTGCAATTGTAGCTTCCGTGTTGGATTTTTCATTTTCATTTTTTTCTATGGATTCAATATCATTCAATTCTCCCAAGGATTCAGGAACCACTGTGGCAGTAGCTGCTGTATCTCCTGAAGCTTTAGTCTCTTCCTTTGCAGTACTTTTGGTTTCCTCCGTTCCTATAATAAACTCTATATCAGAATCAGAGTCATCATCCTCTTCGTCATCATCATCATCGTCATCGTCATCTTCATCTTCATCGTCATCATCATCCTGGTTGTCATCCTCGTTATTATTATTTTCATCACCATTTCCATCATCATTTTTCACCTTGGAATCAGCATCTTTGATGTCATTACTTTCTACATCTGTTGTTGACTCTACAGACCCAAGTTTAGGTCTCTTCACGCTAACGTTGGACTCTTCTTCAACATCATCACCATATAAAAAGGCATCGTCATCCTCTTCATGTGACATTTCCAATATGCTTTATCTTTTCAAGCTCAACCAAATTGATATAAACGAGTTCACAATATAAACATTAGTTTGAAGTGCTGCCAGAATTAAGTATGGGCCTCTCGAAATTTTGTAATACTAATTTGGATAAAACGTCAATGTTTTACTTTCTTTATTCCTAATTTTATAAAATTCATTCGCGCACCAATAACTTCTTTGCTGGTTATGTAATCAAAACAGATCAGACCAAAGACCAAGCTCATCAAGTTGGTGATTTTTCCCAACTGTGTTAACAGTAAATGTCACATTAATTATAAATACCTAGTGAGATAGGGTTTGGGAATAATGCCATATTCAACTTTTATCGGGAGCAAAGTCCTTAATAACAACAAAACATCAACCCTCCTTGCGCACCGATGGCTGTCCCTACGGATATTATTTTTTCTTTTATTTTTTTTATCTCAGTGTTTATTAGTCGGAAAATTCTATATAATTTACATAGTTGACATTTACAAGCAAAATGGGTCCTAAAAACACTAACAAATGATCAATGAATTTGGAGTTATGATTCTTTGCTCATTTGCAAAATAGAAGCACTTGAGTCTTCTCCCTTTTTCAGTCTAATACACATTAAGATCAGAAAAAAAAAAAAAGTCTATCCCTACATTTAGTGACACAAAAAAAAAAACAAGGTCAAAAAAGAAAAATAGGTAAAACCAACTTGCAATGGTTCTCTGCAGTCCAGGTCAACTTTAAGCAACCAAGGTCAACCTGGAGAGTAACTTGAAGAGGTGATGCAACTTGGGGGTACTCGAAGAGAGTATTTTCAAGATGGTTTTGAAGAAATATTACGATACAAAATATCAGTTCCCTCCTGCTTGACTAGTTAATCTATATAAACACAGTTTGGAAATAAAAATTTATTTGAAATTTTCTTGTTCATAACAATTGTGTAGTATAACGACATTCAACAGCTCATTTGCATTACTGTCAAACTACTGGTCCAACATAAAAGAGTCCTCTTCTCTCATATCGAATAAGTATAGTTCAAACTTTGTAACAATAATAAAAACAAAAAATACGATAACAGTGCTACACAACCAGTGCTTAAACTACTCAAATTACAAACAAGCCACGTTTGAATTGTAAAATTTGCTTCTATCTAAATAATACTAGATTAGTGGCTTGTTCACTTTTTTTTTTTTTCTAAATTATCTTTGCATTCGCCACAAATTCCACACATTGGAAAAAAAAAACAAAATCAAACCCCGTCTGCCATCAATCTCAAATTTTCAAAGAACGAGATTAAGATTTACGTACTTTAACAAATAAAAACCAAACACCAATTGCAGAAAGCGGTATTTGAAACTGTACGAAGCTCGGTTCGGTTTTTCCAAATTGTGGCGAGTGCAACCAATGAGAGGTTGCAAAATGGTAATTATGACACTTTTTTTTTCATTTTAGTCTTGTTCCGGTCACGTGAAATGATTATAAGCATCAAATTTATTATCTGTTAAGATTTCTTTTCACAAGCATTTCATATACTAATTACTACTCACAGAAAGAAGTTCTTATTGTGGGTAGAAGATATTAATATATTTATAGAGAATTTCAAGAGAAAGAAACAAATTTTCTTTTATTTTGAAGTTGTATTTCTCTATATTTCGTTATAATCCTCTCCAGTTCTCTCTTTATATATTGTGTCACTAGCATTAAGTGAAGTTAGCCGCTCGAAGAAGAGTTATCGGTGAGAAACAGAACTAAATTATCATAATGACATTTGTGGTCAATATCCTACCAACAAGATCAACAAAGGCTTCAGTCATTGCCGACCTAGAGCTTTTAGAGTCAAATGATCCATTCAACACTATAAAGGGCCTTGAAATCTCCGAAACCATAGTAATCAACACAAACGATGCCACTGTTATTAGCGGTTTACCACATCTATATCAGCTTTCAAATGTCATAATAAACATCAAATTATCAGATTACCAATCAGTTTTAAAATTGAAAGATTTAAACTATCAATCATTCATCTCAAACTCTTTGGATGATTTGGTCAAACATTCATATTTATCTAATTTATTATCATTATCAAACAATAAACCAGTATTACATTTTTATAACAAATCATTGGATTTGGCTCAAGTTAAGATAGATTCCACTAAACTAAAGAAATTAATCGATGCTCTAGAAAAAGATGACGAGGAACAAACAATCCCTATTTCATTGGAGAACGGTATTGAACTACTGAACAAGAATGGTTTGAGTTATCAACCATTTGACTTCAAGAAAGGTAAAACATCATTAGCTTTAATTCATTTTGGTTCTTATATTCAGCAGATTTCAAAAGCAACCCCTCATTCATTGGTTACTATCAAGTCATTGCCTTTAGCACTTTCGGACATTCTATCATCATTACCAAAACAAGTCCATAACATAGCAATCTTAGAACAATCGTCAATTAAACCATCAGCAAAGTTTTCCAAGCTTTTATTGGAATTTTTTGAGACTACAAGCTTACTTGTTGACAACAACATTGAAAAATTAACCACTACATCAATCAGTGATGACTTTTCTGGTGATTTCAAACATCTCCTATCTGTTGTCTTGAATAATTTGGAACAACAAAACCCATTGCAAAACCTGTTCTTTGGTAAAGAGGCTGCCCAGCTTGATGATCACAATGACAAAAATCTAGCTAAAGTCCATGATTTGGAATCTCAATACTTCACAATTTTGAATCAACTGTTTGGTGATAATTTGAATGTGCTGAATTCTTACTCTCCAGAAAAGAAATTCAACGAAATTACACCAGAATTTGGATTCGGTACTTATATATATCATGAGGAGCAACAACAGCTGTTGGCCAACAAGATCCACGAGTATTTAAACTCTTATTCCGTTGCTAGAGATGAAGAGCTAACTAAACTATTATCCAATTGGTTGATTCATGTTCGTGAATCTCCATCATCTATCACCGATGAAAACGTTTCCACCATCATATCTTTGCTAGACAAAGACCCATCAACATCACAAATACAATCTTTGAAACAGTACCTTTACACCAAACAAAATTGGTTAGTATCTTCAGATTCATGGTCATTTGATTTAGGTTCCTCAGGTCTACATAACATTTTACAATCTCAACAAAATTTGAACTTGTTAATCATTGACAATGAAACCTATGAAGAAAAGGATTCTAAAACTAGATTGAACATACCAAGAAAGAAAGATATTGGGTTATATGCTATCAATTACGGTAATGCATACGTTGGTTCTATTGCCGTTTATGCCTCATATACACAAGTCCTAACCACCTTGATTGAAGCTTCTAAATTCCAAGGTCCATCCATCGTTCTAGCTTACTTACCATTCAAAAGTGAGAATGACACACATTTGGACATTTTGAAAAACACCAAGCAATCTGTTGATTCAGGTTATATCCCACTTTATCGTTATAACCCATCAGTAGAATCTGAAGCTGACAAATTCAAATTAGACTCGACTGTTATCAAAGATAACTTAAAAGCCTTTTTGGATAGAGAGAACAAACTGACTTTGCTCTCTAATAAAAATCCACAATTTGCTAGAGCTTTAGTTGAGTCTCAAACTTCCGCCATAGTTAAGAAACAACAAAAGCATGCCAAAGAAGCTTACAACTTTTTATTAGAAGGCTTGACTGGAGCTCCATTGTCTATCTATTTTGCATCTGATGGTGGTAATGCTGAGAACCTTTCTAAGAAATTGGGTAAAAGAGCCACTCAAAGAGGTTTGAAAGCTAAGGTATTATCAATGGATGATATTATTTTAGAAGATTTACCATTGGAGGAAAACATTGTTTTCATTACTTCAACTTCAGGTCAAGGTGAATTCCCACAAAATGGTAAAAATTTCTGGGATTCTATTAAAAATTCTGGTGATTTAGATTTAGAATTCTCCAAAATTTCCGTTTTTGGTTTAGGTGATTCTTTGTACTGGCCTAGAGCTCAAGATAAACATTACTACAATAAACCTGCTACTGATCTGTTCAATAGGCTAAAATTCTTAAATGCCAAAGAATTAATAGCTTTAGGTTTGGGTGATGATCAGGATGGCGATGGTTACTTGACAGGGTACAACATCTGGGAAGCTGAGCTTTGGAAAGCACTAGGTGTTGATGATATCAAAACTGCTGATGAACCTCCTCCAATTACCAACGAAGATATCAAGATTGCATCTAATTATTTGAGAGGGACTATTGCTGAAGGTTTGAAAGATGAGTCAACTGGTGCAATTGCATCGTCTGATCAACAGTTGACGAAGTTTCACGGTATCTATATGCAAGATGATCGTGATCTAAGAGACGCAAGAAAAGCTGCTGGTATGGAACCTTTCTACATCTTCATGGCTAGAGTTAGATTGCCAGGTGGTATCACTCAACCACAGCAATGGCTAGCGTTGGACAAGCTAGCTGACGAAAGAGGTAATGGTACTATCAAATTGACTACTAGAGCTACTTTCCAACTACATGGTATTGTTAAACATAATCTAAAACCTTCGATTAGGGCTATGAACTCAGTGTTAATGGATACTTTAGGTGCATGTGGTGACGTTAACAGAAATGTTATGATCAGTGCTCTTCCAGGTAATGCTAAGATTCATACAGAGGTTTCCAACGCAGCTAAAAGAATCTCAGAACATTTACTACCGCAAACGACTGCTTATCATGAGATTTGGTTGAAGGGTGATGATCCTGAAGATGATTCTCCTGAATGGCCAAACATCTTTGATTCAAGAAAAGATGGTCCAAAGAAAGTTTCAATTGCTGTTGCTGGTAATGCTCTTCAAGATAATGAGCCATTTTACGGTGCAACCTACTTACCAAGAAAATACAAAATCAACATCACTGTCCCACCGTTCAATGATGTCGACGTTTGGTCATCAGACGTTGGTTTAATCGCCATTTTAGAAAACAATAAAGTTGTTGGTTTCAATGTTTTAGTTGGTGGTGGTATGGGTTCAACTCATAACAACAAAAACACTTATCCAAGAGCTGGTTCTATGTTTGGTTACTGTAGCTATAGTCAAGTCCACTTAGTTTGTGAAAAGATCATGTTGGTTCAAAGAGACTTTGGTAACAGAAAAGATCGTAAAAATGCAAGATTAAAGTACACTGTGGATACACTAGGTGTTGAAGTTTATAAACAAAAAGTCGAAGAATTATGGGGATCCAAATTCGAAGAAGCTAAACCTTTTGAAATCAAAGATAACTTCGATCATTTCGGTTGGATTACTGATGAACTAAATTACCATCATTTCACTTGTTTCATTGAAAACGGTAGAGTTGAAGACACTCCGGAATTACCACAAAAAACTGGTCTAAAGAAAATTGCTGAATATTTCCAAAGTAGGTCAAGTTCAAACGGTACTTTTAGACTAACTGGTAACCAGCATGTCTTGATTTCAAACGTGTCTGATGATGAATTACCGCATGTCAAACAGATAATGAAGGACTTCAAATTGGATAACACCAATTTCTCTGGGTTGAGATTATCATCAGCTGCCTGTGTTGCATTCCCAACTTGTGGTTTAGCTATGGCCGAATCCGAACGTTACCTACCTGTGCTGATCACCAAATTAGAAGAGGCTTTGGAAGAATATGGTTTACGCCATGATGCTATTGTTATGAGAATGACTGGTTGTCCTAATGGTTGTGCTAGACCATGGTTAGCCGAGGTTGCCTTAGTTGGTAAAGCTTATGGTACTTATAATCTGATGCTGGGTGGTGGGTTCCACGGTCAAAGAGTTAATAAGATTTTCAAGCAGAGTATAAAAGAAGATGAGGTGTTAGCCATCTTGAAACCATTATTCAAGAGATGGGCATTAGAAAGAGAAGAAGGTGAGCATTTTGGTGACTTCTGCATTAGAGTAGGAGTCATTAAACCAACATTGGAAGGTAAATACTTCCATGAAGATATTCCTGAAGAAGTTTAGGAGCATCTGTCTTATAATATTTATATCAAAATTAGGTAGATGATAGATTTGATGAGTTGTAGTTTTAGGAATGAGGTTTTTACTCATATCGTAAGTCAAGTGGACAAACTTGATGGCTGAAATATAATTCGGAAGAAGATTATTGTGGGATCTGGTTTTGAGATCTGGTTTTGAAAATTCTTTCTTTCAAACGTTCCTATTATATTTATACTTGCCTTAAGCCTAGCCACATCCTACAAGAGACAACAGAGTTATCAAAAACGAGGGTTATTATATATTGTGATCTCTCAATATAAGCTAAAAAATGAGAACACTTATGATGTTGATTAAAGCAAAGCGAGAAAGTAGCTCGGTGTTCCAAGCAAAGGAAACTTAAAATGGTGAGATGAGTAGAAATGTAACAAAAACTGATGAAAAATATTAATAATGAATAAGGATTCTCTATAGTAGCAAGTGTTAATGATTATGAGTTTCACAACTCTATGATTTGCATTCACCCTGGATGAAGAACTGAAGTTCAGTGAACTGGCGCATATATATTCTGTGTTCTATTTCTTCAAGGCGATCACTTGGATTTTCTTGCAAAAGCGCCAACTTTAGACTCAACTCACTAGAGAAATCATCTCTGGAGAAGGTAGTGGGGTAAGAGCTGAAGGATATCGGCTCATTGCCATCGATGGAGTTGTGTCTCTTCACTTCAGATATACGAGGCGAGTAATTTGGAAACGATTTCTTGACTTCTCTATTCGAATCAGTCTTGTCTTGAAATACCTGTTTCTTGAAAGTCTCATTTAAGGTATAAAGATATTTAAGGTTTCTCATAAGTTTTCCAAGTTCAGCAGATCTTTCAATGTCCCCTTTGTCAGTCAAGGTATGATGAGTACAGAAGATCGAATTCTTACATGGCTTTTTGGATCTTGTCTGCACAGAGCATTGAAAATCAGGATGATATAGCTCGAATATTTCAAAGTTGTTGTCGACGTTACAGTTTGTATCAAAGCTACTGCTTTGTTGGGCTTGTTGATTCCTCAGGATATTCTTGGCCTCTTTCTCCAAGGAATCTAATTGATCTATATCATTGTTAGTACTGTGAGGCTTATGTATTCACCCAAAGCTTGGTGCTAAATTTTGTTTATGATTCCATGAAGAGCCGAGACTGTCGCACAATCATAACACGCAAATGTGACATACCAGAATAACATTTTTCTTGATAGTTGAAAGATGGAGTATAAGATGATGGTAAACAACTATTGGCTAACTCGTCGTTACCATAGTCACATGACCCGTAAGTGTATTCTGAGGACAACTTCAGAGTTTCAATATCATTACTGTTGTCGCTGTATATGGTGTAAGTATCCCACTGAGACTTAGATAACTCATCTCTACAGCCTAGAACTTCCGTATCGCCTTGGTAGTCGCTAGTACTTGAGTCGCTGGTTAAGTTCTTATCCTCTGGCTTCTTGCTCATCACATCAAGACTTTCAGATATATTAGAGAATGAAACCATTCCCATTGCCTTTGTTAGACCTGAATTATTCTCGAAGCTTCCAACATCACCTACAGTGTAATCATTAATGAAATCAGCGGATGAGTTGATGAAATCTTCATTCAATTCGAAGCTCAAATAGTCATTGATGTCAAAGGGTAATTTTTGAGTACCTATTTTGAGGTTAGTAGTTGGAAGTCAAATAAAAGAACAATGTATTTTACTAACCCTGACCATGCAGCAAGTGTAAAGAACGAGTCGATGAATCATTTGGCTCATAATAATAGAGTCGATCAGCTAAAGTCATTTCGATGAACCAAAGTAATAAAAGGCGATGTAAAGTAGTAGGGCGGCTAAATAAGATAGGTATATAATCAGTTATGGCAGATGTATTTCAAATGATAATGGTAGTTAAATGTCGTTCATATGTAGCGGCTGCAAACGTGTGTTCACTATCATTCTCCTGATACTGAAGCGGGTGTACTTGAGAGGGTAAAGCTTCAAAAGCTTTGGTAGATTCAACTATTTATATGCGTACAAAGAGTTTCGTAAGGTCCTTCAATAATTGAAATATAAGGTTTAGTATCTGATTTTGCCTTTTTGAAGATATCTCTTCATGCTCGATCAGGCACAATCACATCTTATGTAGATTGAGAGTACGAAGTGCTAATTTAAGAAGGTTTAGTGAACCCTTCATGCAGACAGTGCGCATTGGATGTTCTTAGCCTTAGTTATTGAAACTTAAACTTTTTATCGAGTAGCAATATAGCGTAGTTCTGTTTTAAGTATGCGGTAATTTGCTTCAGGAACACCACCAAAACATATGCTAAGCCAACGGATTATAGTCAGTTCCTTTTCTTGGGACAAAGCAATAAATCGGGATTGGCATCTTTCAAGTTTTAAGGTTTTCAAATAGTTACAGATGGTAAAGAATAAAAGATTGTCTTATATGTAGGCGAGATTATTTTTAGAAGGAGTTGTGAGACATTGGCTCGTATACCTTGGATTGTCATGTTTTTTCAAATGACTAAGTGCCATACGGCAAGGTGTGATCAATTAATCAATTCTCTAATAAGAATTAAACGTGCAAGAAAGTTTAAAGAGCTAGAAAGTTTAAAGAGCTCCACTTTGGCAAAAACTGGCAAGATCTGGGACATGTGTCGAACTAACGGGCAAATTTAATACTATTTTTTACAGATAGTGAAAAGGGTCAGTCTTTCCTGATAACTTTTACCACACTCACGATCACTCATCTGATGTTCGGTATTTCCAATTGGAGCACAGGCTGTTCTAGATAAAAGGTAATTATATGTAACGCAAGAGACCGCCTGAACTCACATTTGACATCTTCAGAGAGTAGTGTTGTACAGATTTTATATTGTCACATCACTACTGGAAAAAAAAAAGACAGGATTTTAACCAGATTATAGTTTACTAGCTTATTTAATTGCTTTTAAGTTTGAATTTCATGTTCAGGATGGATTCATCTAACCATTTTAAAAGTTTTTACTCTAAAAAAAAGGTACAAAGAAGTTCCTGATATTTCTTCAATTATCTCTGACCGCCTTGCATGTGAATCTTGTTCAAAAAGTCATGTCCAAAAGATCAAGATCGACTCTGAATCTACCTCTTCGCAATGAGCCAAAGATTGCCATAGTTTGGGCGAGATCTGGATCGCAGTTCAATCCGTTTGCCAGCTTCCACCTAATACCATTGGGAGGTACAAGAGAGTTCAATACTAAGCGCAATAAGGTAGTTTCCAGAATAGAGCTTCCAGGCATCTCTCATGAAGTAGTGCCGAGAATAATTTAAGAAAAAATGTGTCTGTTTTTAGGGCGACACTTTTCTGCAGAGTATATCTAGATAAGATCTGGTTCGGAAAACAAAGGAACGAAAAGGAGTGTAACAAGCTAATCCACTAAGATCAAAGAAAATCAAAGACTTCATATCAAAAGTTATATATGACTTAAGCATTATCATAATTACATATACGAAACAGATTTAATCAGCTTTCAAAGACAAGTGCGTTGTCTAGGACATAAAAAACTTAACAACAACTTCTACCATAACTAGCACTGGATCTACATGTTAAACATACGGCAACTTGGGGAAATTGATCAATTGAGGTATAGAAATGAATATAATAGAGTTAGTTCTTGCATCAGTTACTCTTGTAAAATCAAGGTTTGAAGTCCTGAAGATTTTCATTGCACTCATAAAATGCGGATTTTAAAATTTTAATTCATTAAGACAATACTGGAAAATTATCGAGGGAACTACATCTTTGACCCCTCAAAGTTAACTTAGAACAATAGCTTGCAAGCACTATCTAGAAGGAAAGAAATGCCCTTGTTTCAAAATTGAAACAAATTGAGTTCCAACATGAGCTAAATGACTTCAGATCAACTACTGTAGAATCTCTTCTAAGAACTGCTGATTTGTCCTTTTTGATGAAATTGTTTCATTACAGATTAGAACATCTCAGATGGTTTCTCAATCGCATGTATCAACACACTCTAATTACCAAATCATCCACAGCTCACAAATTACTGCATTCTTGTGATAGCTAACAAGTCTTTCAATCTAGTCCTGAAGTTGTACACTTGCCTATTCAGATCTACGAATGAGTCATTGTTCTACATTTTCTAGTATATCAGGTAATAAAGTCTTAGGATTCATCACATGAACTGTCTTATCAATGTAGCACCTAATACAAGCCGCCTTTCTCAGTGACTCCATTTGTAAAATTCTCTCTTCCAGGTTCCTAAGCAAGTTGTAAGAAATTCAAATAATTAGTATCAAAATTGAGTTCATTAACATGCCATATCCCCTCTTCTCTTCTTTCTTAGTTGATTAATTTTTTCGAAAGTCACGCATTTTTACTCAGGGCAGTCACAAACAACACAACACCACAGAGTCCAGTGAATGTTTTTCCCCGAAACTGTATTGCGGCCCTTGACTAAAAAATGATTGCCTTAACTATAGCAAATTTTTCAATGAAAGAATTTATCTGGTAACGGCACTCTTCCAAAAATTGTTCACACAGTCACTTGGGATTCTACTGTTCTCAGGACAATCAAGTTTTTTCAATCATTAAAAATACTTGATAGTTAATTAAACACTTGATAGTATTAGCAATAGGTTATTAATATCAACCAACACAGCAAAAATGTATGTTATGATCACCAAGAGAAGAGAGTTAAATCAATACGAAAAAGATTATGTCCTTTCAGTGCCAAAGCCCATACCATTTCAAGTACTTATGTCAAAAGAAGAAATGATGTCAAAAGAAGAAACTAATGTTGTAAAATTCGAGTTACATATCATTCAGAGATTAATCAAAAGATAACTCGATGGAAGGATATCAAGAGGCTATGACAATGTGACACAAGTCTTTGAACTGTGTGACAAATCGTTGTTTTTGAAGAGTTACTGAGTAATTACCGATTCAGTTCACTGGACAAAGACACATCAAGAATCTGTTACGAATAGTCATTAATCACCACATCAATCCAGAAGCTTGAAAGAGAGCGAAGAAGGCACTAAATGGCTTTTATGTTCAGAATACAAACGTTTCATTAACATTCTTTTTCGAATTGATTTGAAGCTTAGCTCATGAAAAAGCAACTAGCAATTTCTGAAGCTCAAGTACTAACATTATTGAAATAGGACTAAAAGAACAAAGAAGGTCGGTATCACAGGTAAATTTGGTGTTCGTTACGGTTCATCTTTACGTCGTCAAACCAAAAAGTTAGAAATTCAACAACATGCTCGTTATGATTGTTCTTTCTGTGGTAAAAAATCAGTTAAAAGAGATGCTACTGGTATCTGGACTTGTCACTCATGTAGAAAGACTGTTGCTGGTGGTGCTTACACTGTCTCAACCGCTGCTGCTGCTACTGTTAGATCAACCATTCGTCGTTTAAGAGAATTGGCTGAAGCTTAAAAAAGTTGTTGTCTGAGAGGGTTTTTTAAATTGTAATACATATAAAACAGTTTTAATGTAATGAACATATTGATTCAATTGTAGGTTTAACATATGTGATCCATAACATTTTTTTCACCATGCTATTCCAAATGAGTTGATAGAAGGGCGTAAAGCTTTCTGTGTCTTTGGTGCGATTCGAGAGAGAGTCGCGAATGAGTTTTTTTTTTCTTTCCATGAAATATCCTCAGTATTCACAATTCTAAAGAGAAAGAGAGATAAATCACTGGTTATATTTTATATGCTACATACAGCGTGCGTAACTCAATTAGTCCTGAGAAGGATTCGAGAGACATATCACTCACTCAAAATAACCCCACCGCACTTGACTTTGGAATATATAACGATATTTGATGATTCCAGAGCCAAGGGTCTTATTCTAATTTGTATAATCTAGCCTCACTTGCTTCTACTATCCTCGGCTCCTAAATTTTAGATTAATATAAAATCAGCGTAACGTTATTTTCCGTACAGTAATCGGGAACAGATTCGAGTTGGTATATTTGTATAACTTTCCTTTACCCCAGATTTCAAAACTTCACAATAGACCCGAGAAGTTGGGTATGATAGAAATTATCATCAAGAAATGTCTTCCGCAACTCTATCCACGTAAAAATATACTATCATCAAATAGTTTTCATCAAGCCTTAAAATAACTACCATCTGTCAATCGGCTAAATGTGGTCAAGAAGCAATACTACTGAAACAACGTTAATTATATTCTTACTTTTGACTTACTCACTTAAAAGAAGTTAGAACAATCTCACATTATCCCCACGTAGTGTTTAATTTAATCGGCTTTTTTCAGGGCTTTGGGCGTCTCATATGTTCTTTTGTCAAGGTCCTCGTCCTGTCACCCACTAATTTGAATTTCGCCCTTTGACCCATTGACCCGTTCTACTCCAGGATAAATGGCTGTCAAAAAAAAAAAAAAAAAGACACACAAAGCTCTCCCAGATTCAATTTTCCCACTAAAAACCGATGACTATCTAGTGGAGTTTGCTCCCTAACGTCCAGTAAATCGCACAAAGGTGGACGTAGAATTCTTGTGAAGCATACTTGAGTCACCACTGTAATGATGGCATTGCTACCACATAAGATTATGTAAAAGCAGTTGGATCCTTTTACCGTTTTGAATTCCAGTATCGGGATTGATCCATTGATGTAATGACCAATTGACTTTTGCATTTTGTGCTCTCCTTCAACATATCTGATTTCATCCATCAATTAGTGACAATACATATACAATTATAAATATAGTAGCGTTTCCTCCACATTTAAAAATTCAAACATATTGAAGATTACACAAAATATATCTTGTTAAAATCCATCGTTTATAATTTGAATTCGAATCAATGTCCACACAAAAAAAGCAGCCATCCTCTACTGCTGTCAATCTGATAAGTGGTGGTACCGCTGGTCTATTCGAAGCACTATGTTGTCATCCATTAGATACCATCAAGGTTCGTATGCAACTATATAAAAGATCTGGTGCGCTGAAGAATCCAGGTTTCATAACAACAGGGATATCAATTGCTAAAAAGGAAGGTGTTACAGGGTTGTACAAAGGTTTAGGAGCTGTTGTCATTGGTATTATCCCAAAAATGGCTATAAGGTTTTCTTCGTACGAATTTTACAGATCATTGCTAAGAAATAAAACTACAGGAGAGATATCCACTGGTTCTATATTTTTGGCAGGTGTTGGTGCAGGTGTCACTGAAGCATGTGCAGTTGTTAACCCTATGGAAGTCGTCAAGATTAGATTGCAAGCACAGCATCATTCTATGTCTGACCCGCTGAGTTCACCAAAGTACAGAAATGCAGGTCATGCCGTTTATGTCATCATCAAAGAAGAAGGGTTTGGAACTTTGTACAGAGGTGTTTCTTTAACAGCCGCAAGACAAGCAACAAATCAAGGTGCTAATTTCACAGTTTATTCCAAGCTTAAGGAATATTTAGCAGAATATCATACTAAGAATGGTAACAATGGTGTAATTCCAAGTTGGCAAACATCCTTGATTGGGTTGGTTAGTGGTGCTATTGGCCCATTTTCTAATGCTCCTTTAGATACTATAAAAACTAGACTACAGAAGGAAACTAAAAGTGGGGATACGGAAAAGCTTAAACAGTCATCCTTACAAAGAATTGTTAGAATCGGTAAAGATTTATTGAAAGAAGAAGGTTTTGGTGCTTTATATAAGGGTATTACACCAAGAGTTATGAGAGTCGCACCTGGTCAAGCTGTTACATTTACCGTTTATGAGTATGTCCGTGGCTCATTAGAGACATTACCTGTATTCCAACCGAAGGAGGTTGCAGTTTTTGATGAGTAATATGACATTCCTTTGTTTTTTTGATACATTTTTCATTCATAGATTACTCTAAAGCCATACTTCAGTGACAGCATTTGGTCTGATAACTATGTAACAATAAAAAAGGAGCGTTGCAATCTCATGTGCCAGCTTCTAAATATTTATTCATTTATATATTGATTTCCATCAAACAAGATTGTTGTAATTTGGATTTTTACAAAGCTAGTTTACCTGCAAAGGTTGTTCACTTTTTATTTTACTAGAATACTCTTTAATGTAGTTAGAAATGTTCTTAACTGTTCATGCGTAGTTCTTTGTTGAAGAAGCACGCTTCAGTCAAATTAGGGTCTAGAGACTAAAAAGCTCGAATGCTCTAGCAGACTGATATAACTACAATATTTGTTCGATTGACTTGTACTTTATTGAACTCATTTGTGGCATTAAATGTGAAGTAAAATTATAAAGATTAGCGAAGTAGGAAAAACATACCAGTAGGTAGATATTTGAGATGTGTAGCAGTGAAATTGACAAGAGATACAACATGAGTATGTCTTCGTTAGGAGAAAATCTCCTTAGAAATTTTCACATAAAACAATTAAAGCTGTGTTGTAGAAGCCACAAAGAAGATAGTATTATATTATTACTTGGTAATCATAAAAGTAAAAAAACACAATAGAGCACATATTTATAGCAAGATTATTAATTAATGAAGTTGTTCTGTTTTATTATAGATTATTATTGGTATTGGAATGTATAAGTGCGATGACATAGTGGTATTTATAATTGAACCATTATGATTGAAGTGGACGGTGAGTAGGTATAAGTCCAAGGGGTTTCAACTCTTTTCGAGATGGAAGACTTTAATACAATTGTTGAACTCATGATTATTTTTTAGAGTGTTTGTATTTGTGGTTAGTGATTCGCTCTCGTTGAAGGTAGTGTTAGAGCTATTCCGCTGGTGATGGTGATGGTGATTATTATGATTAGGCTTCTCCACAAGCCTGAATCTCGTATTCTTTGGCTTTGATATTCTATTGGAAATCTTCTTGGTTTTGGACGAAGCCGAAGACCCGGAGCCTGTTGTGTATAGCCTTGTTGGCTTTGAATAATAATTTGAAGCATCATCATAGGATTCAGGTGATTCGATGTCTTCATTACTTGGTTTGAATGGTGATTGCAGAATCAATTGGTCCACTTGCTTTTGAATCAGTTCATTTTCAATTTCAGATCTCTTAAGGGTCTCTATGGAGTTGAACTTCAGTATCTGATTCTGCAATTTGAAATGTGAGAGGGAAAGTAGACATTTATGCAGCACAGACTTCACTTCCTTTGTATCTAGAGGTAGATTTTCGTCAATTACTAACAGAATGCGATTTATCGCAAGTTCAACTGATTCGCTATTTATGTCCGAAGGGTTTTGTATCCTATCACTTAAAGTACCATCATCATTGAAATTACTGAGAGCCAACGACTGAGGTGTATGTTGTAAGTTTATAGGGGATGAGGGTGATTTGAGTTGGTTATATATGCTTGAGGTATCATTTTTGCTTGCGTTATTAGGTTTCTTTTTAAACGGTTGTTTGCCCTTGTTTGTCGGTCTGGCATTCAATTCATCCTTGAGATTGCTCAGGCTTGAAAGTGTGTTGACATTTGTTATGAGGTTGATTGGTGTTTGGGGCCTTGACATCTCTTATGATAGATAGAAAATTACCTTACAATGAAGCCCGCCCTCTAACTCAGAATTAAAAGATTGGTCGTAGTTGTGAACCCTTAGTAGTGCTACCCAAGTGTATTTTCAGTGGTTATTAGCTAATTGTTATATCAATCTGCAGCTTTCGAATGCGCTTGGTAATTGTTGTACGTAAATAACTTCAAACTAGAACGTTTGTACTAGATAATAGTATATCGATAATCCCTATGGTTACCAGTTTCACTGTTCTTTTTTCTCCCTGACTTACAAATTTTCCGTACTTTCTCCTCAGTTCAATCTTTAGCACATTTTTGTGGATTGCGAAAATCTCCAGAATTGGTAACCGTTAGGAAGTGATGTGTCACGGAGTCTTTTTTAAGTTTTCAATCGTGCATCTTAGCCCTGTCAGGCTTTTTCTATTTCAATTCAATTATTTCGCTTTAGCCTTGAAAGTCCCCAAATTTACTGATGGCTCAAAAGAACGATATATGCCGTTGCGTTATCAGCCAAGAAGCGTAGTAGAACTGCTTCTTATTCCCCTTGTAATATTGTTTTGTCCAAAGGAAAACGTATACTCAGTGGTTTGAGGAAACTTTATTAGACTTCCCATTTAGGTCCTTATATCGCTATATATTATATTTTAAGTCCGCTATATGAAAGGCGAATTATTGCATTCAGCAATGCCTTTCCAGAGATACAGTAGTATTGAGAATTCAATGCATTTCCTAATTCGATCAAGGTAAGTTAAATCGACTTGGAACTGAACACTGTTGGCATCTTGATTTATACATAATAGCAGTAAAACTCTAGAATGGATCAAACTCTGCTCTTTAAAAACTTCCTGCTATTTATTATACACCTTATTTTTTTTTTTTCCTGATCTTAATGTGTATTATTTGGATAAAAACTCTACATAAATTAAAATTTATATAGTGTAAAACCAACTTTATAGTTTACTACTCCAATCTACCTGAAAGCAACTTAATTGTACTTTAAAAAAGATCTTGAACAAAGGGAATTCAATTAAAATGAGCCGTTCACCGATGTTATTTCGCTAGACAATGTAAGCAAGATTTCTCGACTTGTTTTTCAAATGCATCGCGAAATGTTAATCTCTAACCTGCGGGTTGCAAAACTAGTTGGTAGGCTCAGCGATTGCCCTCTGTAAGACTGATTAAACTAGAATTATCTTCTTTACTGCTTCAGATAGAGATAGTATATTGTCCTTTAAGTGGTCTATAATCAACTAACTCTACAAATTTAAGCAAAAATGGCACCTCATAGGTCAAAATGCTTCAAGGAGATAAGTCGGGTGTATGGTATGCATAGCTGTACTAATCCTGTACTGTACTGTCATGTAAGATGACAATTTATCGAGGTTCTCTATTGCGAGATTTCGTAACAAGCTCCTGTAATAGAAACCTTGAAAGCAAGCATAATAACCTTGAGCTTTTTGAACTTTTGAAGATACATTCTCATTTTAATTGTTGGTTAAAATTATGGCTTTATGCTGTGTTGTCATCCATCCACTTTTAAACTTTCGAGGCAATAATGGTGGTTTAAAGGACAGCTGAGTTAGAGTTAAGAATATCTGTAGATCTCAAAATTGAAGGTGAATCAATGCACATCCTCGAATCACTCTGCACGCCGACCTTGTGAGTTCACAGAAAATACAGGACGAGCTGTAATGTTACACTAATCAAATTTATTAGCCTTGACTTTGAGCCCTATGTTTGATGCCGAAGGATTGTGATGAGTGATGATTTTTGAATGCTTTAGATAAAATCTTTTTGACCCTATAAACTCTAAGAATTTTAGATTGAGAATTGCTACTTCCTCTAGAGCGCTTTTACAACTTTGGTAGATTTCAAATCTATGTAATAGTAAAATACAACGGCCTATATATCTTCTTCACTTCCAAATCATGACATGCGTGGCCTTAAGTAATGAATTTCGTAAGTCGAATTCTTCCCATTTCTTTGAATATACGTTAAAGAGTAAATGAAATAAAAACTTTTCGCGTGCAATGATAACACTTTACAGCCATTGACTTATGGCTACGTAGTTATTCTGTTTAAATGAGAAAAAAAGTAACTCTAACTACTGTTGATGATGTACTTCTCGGAGAATGAAGCAATCGAATTAAAAAAGGCTTGTTTGAATTTTATTGCAACTACTCTTCAACAAATTCAGTAAGTGTTCTATTGTTCTGATATGTTTTAATTAAAGTTCAAAACAAAGCATTGTGCTTGCTGTGCCCGAATTAACAAATTAACACAACTTTTGCAGTCAAGCATTTTTCTTAGATCCTTTCAATTTTGAATTTTAGTATATTTTTTATACGAATTAAATTTTCTCTACGTCATTCTTCAGAGATTTAAAAATCCCTACATGAGCGGTTTGGGATAAGAAAATGAGGCTAAGATTTTGGACGCTTTGTTAAATTTGAGGCTGCAGGAAGACCACCACAACTTCTTATTTAGCTTAACTTACACAGGGGGATTGTACAGCAGCAACATTTTGGCCTTAACTGCAGAGAAACTTCCGGTGGACATTTGACTTTGTAGCTTTAAAAAAAATTTGGAGCCTTTTTTATTTTGTTAATAACACTAAAAACTTTAATTGCAATAATTAGGTCTCCCTCCAAAAAAAAAACAATACCAGCTGTTGTTCATTTAAGATAACCTGCAAAAAAAAGTAAAACCAGTTAGTTGACTTAGACTTAACAGTAATTAATTGAACTAAAGGCAACAAGTACACATTTGACAAAGCATCAAGCACAGTAGGAAACAGCTTGCAACTAAAAGAACATTTTTCTCACTTTCTATTAAATTTGATTACTATCATCGTTTAGTCAAGGGCAGTGAAAGATCCATTAAAGCATACTAGCCATTGGTGTACTCGTTATCATTATTATCATTATTATCTGTCAATTGAGAAGCATCTATCATATCACCGTGGCCAGAGTTAGAACATAGATAGTTGAAATCTTGAGCACTAGACTGGGACTTGTATTTTTGCGCTCTAGTTTAATTGAAACGAGCCTGATCATTAAAATCGAACAAATATCAGCTACCAGTGTTTGAGCTCCCGTCAAATTTTGTTTCAATTACCAAATTGATTGTTCACCTTACCCTCCATCACTTTGAATAACATAGTTATATGGAATTGTACCTGATTGTCGAGTAAACTGATAGCCTCTATAAATTCACACCTACTATCTCATCAGCACAGATGATTAGAGCTGATATAATATCATCCCTTTATGACCCTCAATCGTTTCAAGAGGTATGGGCAAACTCCCAATCGTTTAATGATCCAGAAACAATAAGACTAAAACTGGTTTCACATATAGACAAACAGAATATAGAGATTCAACGTTTGAAAAGAACCAAGAGGTCTTACCAACAAGCATTAGGCGAGATAAGTGAAGTACTATTTGCTGTTGCATCGGGTGATCTATCTAAGAAAGTTAGCGTAATAACAGAGATTGATCCCGATGATGAGTTGGGAGATAGATTAGAGGATGAGGACATACTGAAAGCGAAAAAGACTATAAACTCGATGGTTGATCATCTTACGTCATTCGCTGACGAGGTTACCAAAATTGCAACTGAGGTTGCACATGGTGAATTAGGTGGTCAAGTTAAAACTCAATCTGACGTAACAGGTGTTTGGAAAGACTTAGCAGATAACATGAATTTAATGGCCTTAAATTTAACCAATCAAGTCAGAGAAATCGTCGAAGTTGTTAGAGGAGTTGCAAAGGGTGATTTATCTTTGAAAATTAATGTCCATGCTCAAGGAGAGATTTTAGAATTGCAGAACATTATCAATACAATGGTGGGACAATTAAAGACTTTTGCCTTTGAAGTGACCAGAGTTTCAAGAGAAACAGGTGTGGAAGGTCGTCTAGGTGGCCAAGCTGTGGTGAAAGGTGTAGAAGGTATTTGGAAAGAGTTGACGGATAATGTCAATGCTATGGCAACAAATCTAACGAATCAAGTTCGTAACATTGCCAACGTTACAACAGCTGTAGCGAGAGGCGATCTATCCAAAAAGGTTACCGCTGATTGTAAAGGTGAACTACTAGATCTGAAATCAACAATTAATCAAATGGTTGATTCTTTACAGACGTTTGCTTTAGAAGTTACAAGTCTAGCCACAGACGTTGGTATCAAAGGTATACTGGGTGGCCAGGCTGTTGTTAATGGTGTTGAAGGTGCCTGGAAGGATTTGACTGATAATGTGAATGCCATGGCAACAAATTTGACAAACCAAGTTAGATCAATTGCTACTGTTACTACTGCTGTTGCCTATGGTGATTTATCACAGAAGATTGATGTTGTCGCACAGGGTGAAATTCTGGAGTTGAAAGAGACTATAAATAAAATGGTGGACTCGTTGCAAGTTTTCGCGAGTGAGGTCACCAGAGTCGCTAAAGATGTCGGTATTGATGGTAAATTAGGTGTTCAAGCTGAAGTCATTGATGTCGATGGCTTATGGAAGGAGATCATTACCAATGTTAATGTTATGGCTGCAAATTTGACCTCTCAAGTGCGTGCTTTTGCCCAAATTACAGCTGCAGCCACTGATGGTGACTTCACCAAGTTCATTACAGTTGAAGCCAGTGGTGAAATGGACACTTTAAAGACAAAGATCAATCAGATGGTATATAACTTGAGAGAGTCCATCAAGAGAAATACCGCAGCTAGAGAAGCAGCAGAGACAGCCAATAGCGCAAAATCTGAGTTCTTGAGTATCTTTTCACATGAATTGAGGACACCATTCAATGGTATTTTGAACTACACGCAATTGACTTTAGAGACAGAATTAACACAATATCAAAGAGAGATGTTGTCTACTGTGCATAATTTAGCTAATTCACTTTTGACTATCATTGATGATATCTTGGATATATCAAAGATTGAAGCTAACAGAATGACTATTGAGGAAGTAGATTTCTCCTTAAGGAATACTGTCTTTGATGCTTTGAAAACTCTTGCTGTTAAATCAATCGAGAAGCCATTGGATTTGATCTTTCAAGTTGATGCTTCATTCCAGGATAATCTGATAGGGGACTCATTTAGATTGAGACAAGTCATTTTTAATCTCGTTGGTAATGCTTTCAAATTCACCTCTAAAGGCCAAGTTAAGTTAAGCGTTAGAAAGGCAACAAAGTCATTGGAGGAACAAATTCTTGCCACCATTAAGGATGATGATCATGTCACGGGTAACGACTCTTCTACTTTGGTTGAATCATCAAAACTACCGAACAAAGATACCTTAGTGTTAGAGTTCTGTGTCAGTGATACAGGTATAGGTATTAAAAAAGATAAGTTAGATTTGATCTTTGAGAACTTCACCCAGGCTGATGGTTCAACTACAAGAAAGTTTGGTGGAACTGGTCTAGGACTATCTATCTCCAAAAGATTGATCCATTTGATGGGTGGTGAGATTTGGGTAACCTCAGCTTATGGTAAAGGTTCAAAATTCTACTTCACCATTGCAGTGAAACCTGTGGAAATTGAAGAATTTTCCAAGAAAACTGAAAGCTCATTGATAACTTTTAATCTACACCAGATTCTCTTCATTGCTACCGAGCATACCAAAGAAGAGCAGAATATCATTGAAAGTCATCTGAAAAATTTGAACTTGAGACCAACTATAGTTTCAAGTATTGAGGAGGCTGGCTTTCAAGAGTCCTGTAAATACGATGTTATCATTATCGATTCCCTTGAGATGGGAAGTAAATTGAGGTTATTACCTGAAATTAAATACATTCCATTTGTCTTACTGCATCATAAAATTCCTAATTTGAACATGAGGCTATGTTTAGATTTGGGTATTCAATCATACGGAAATACACCAGCTTCGATTATGGATCTTGCTGGATACTTGAAACCAGCATTAGAGTCAAGAGTTGTTCCTAGTGAAGATGATGTACCCCAGTCTTATAACATCCTGTTAGCTGAAGATTCTCTGGTTAATCAAAAGCTAGCTGTCAGGATTTTAAACAAATATGGACATGAAGTTACTGTTGCTCAGAATGGACTTGAAGCCTTTGAGGAGGTGAAGAAAAATCATTATGATGTTGTCCTGATGGATGTTCAGATGCCAATAATGGGTGGTTTTGAAGCAACTGAAAATATCAGAAAATGGGAAAAGGAAATTAATCCAATCGATCCTTACAGTGTTAGAGTTCCAATTATCGCTTTAACTGCCCATGCGATGTTGGGTGATCGTGAAAAGTGTATGCAAGCGCAAATGGATGAATACATATCTAAACCATTAAAACCCAATTTACTAATTCAAACAATTGCCAAAACCATTCATTATGTCAGTAAGCTGAAAGAAATTGCGTCAACAAACCCGCACAACAAGCACCTTGAGAATGAAGGACTGTCTCATTTTCATAATTCTCATAACTCTTCTTCCAATTCGTTATCTGTTGCTCCAAATGAGGGGTCCTCAAGTGATATTAGCGGCCCATCTGGTCATAAGACTGTCAAAAGATCGTGCTCTAACGATGAAACCAATGCTAAGAAATTGACTTTTGATACAAAAGCTTTAGTTGAGGGTTTTTTGAATCCACAGGGCAGTGCACAGGGCCATACTTTTGAGAGGCCGACGCTGGGTGGAGCTAGAAGCGTCACTACTAGTGCAGTAGAGACTTTAGGCTCTCTCAGAAACTCTCCTGTGGATAAGGAATCCAATGGGGAGCCTGTAAAGCGCTCATGAGTATGTGAGCTGTTGGTTCATTACACCTATCGATTCTGATTTGTTTTTTTGGTTTGTTTTACCGTTTAGTAGTTTTTGTTTTTAGTTCTGTGTCTTTTTATCCCTTTAGCATATGGGTTGGTAACAGTGCAACAACAGTACAACTGTGGCCTTTTAGAGAACTTTTCTGAAAGAAATAATATTTTGCATAATATTATAATGGTTCGCAAGGAGGTGACTTGTTTTCGCTTCCCCCATCTACGTTGATTTATTGTTTTTAATTAATGGTGTTACGTCGTTGCTTTTGTGCTTTTTTGTGATTATTGTTATTATCTGGGTTAAGACTATAACTGTTTAAAGTGAGTAACTGAGCTTGTTTGAATTGTCGTTGTTTATTTAGTATTTTTAGTTCGAAATCGACTTTCATTTTCCGCTAATGTTTGTAGTTTCTTCATTGACGTTCATTTCGTCAATGCTGTTCTCAACACTTACTCTCAGCCATTTGGCTGCATTATCTTGAGAAGGAGTCAAAACTTCGATTTGGCTTCTGAAATTCATTACGCTTGATGGCTAGTCATTTAGAATCTGTATGAGTGTCTTTTAACTGGGCTAGCTTTGTTACTACACAGTCTGAAGAAAAATGTGACACTAAATTTGGTTCAATAGGATTTATATTCATTGGAACTTAAGAGTTTCAATCATAGCTTTTCAAAACCTTGATTAATTCCTCTTTGAATGGTCGTAGTAACTTTCTTATCTCAGAATTCTTTATAGTAGCAACTTCATGAACCGGATGGTCATTTGCGTCGCTTTTATCACTGAAACTTTCATTCTCGTCATCATCACTGGAATCTTCTAGTTCCAACAAATCATGCTCGTTCAATCCAAAATCTTCAGACTTGAAAAATTCAAGATCTTGATTAATCTTGCCCCAATTATCCTCTACAGCATCAATCGCATTTGAGTCATTATGGGTAGGGCCATCTAACCCGAAAGAGTTCTTTCTTTGCTTCTTCTTTTGAGTTACAAGTTGTCTCTTTTGCGCTAGCTCACGTTGAAGTTTAACATTCTTGATTATGGTATCAAGTTCTGAAGTTAGCTCGCCTAAGCTATACTCGTTCGAGCTCAATAAAGAGGGAAGATCAATTCGTTGATAGTTTTCACCATCAGTTTTGGCCTTTCTTAAAAATTTCAAGATTGAGTTAATCCAAAGTATGAATTTCTCAAATATTTCATCAGCGTCATTCAAATAAACCTCATGTAGAAATTGATAGAACTCATCTTCATGTTTGTCAATAACTTTCATTATCAGATCAACAATCTTACTCGAATCCATAACATAAATGTCAATACTCAACTTATCCACCAGTTCAATCAAATCATCCATGAAACGTTGGAAATTCTTGAATGCCACGTCGACATGAGCATGCTTGAAAAGGTTGACTAATGGTTGATAAAACATTGTAAACAAGTCCTTTAATATCAAAGTGAGTTCAGGCTGAGACCATATCTGCTGTAAAATCTCTTTATCATGGTTTCTCAGATATAATTTGTAAAGTTGACGAAGATCTGAATACAATGAAAGAGTTTCATGGTTGATGAATGCTGCCGTTTCCGAACTTGCGGCCTTGAGTTGCTTAAACTCTTGATAACTCTCCATGACTTCGCCTACTGTATGATCGTCAATTTCTTGAAGATCGTATCTCGAATTGAGCTGAGGAGTGATAGCTATAGTCACCAATAGGTCCATTGAAAGTTCCTTTGACTCTTCTTTAATATTCTGTATCAAGTCAAAATCATCACAATCGTAAACAAAGAATTTTAATCGTTGTAAAATAGCTGGTCGATTAACCTTTAGTTCAAGCTCTTCAATTATTTTTGATTGGGACTTGATATCATCAGATAGAATACCATAGAAGATAGTTTGTAATAATGATTTACCACCAAATGGGCTTGCCATCAATAGGTCAATCATTGCTTTCATAATGCTCATAGGATTTGTAAACCTTAAAATGTTAATCATGATGGAGTAAGGCATTAACCTATGAAGTCTCTTGATTTGAGAAAAGAATTCATAGGAAGAGTCATCACCAAGAAATAGTTGATAAATCGTAGCTGCAATTTCTATCTTACACCAGTCAATGAAGCTTTTAAGCATTGGAGAAAGTTCATATATGTGCTCCTTCGTTTTAAACTCATGAAATACTTGAAGTAGTCCATTATCAGATTCCAGAAGAACTGAACGTAATGTCAGTGATGACTTTTTCATCTCAAGAATCTTTTTATAGGTCTCCTTTTGAAATTTCAACTGGTTTAACAGTAATAATAAATCCAAATTCTCACGTTGTTGAATATCAACAGTTTCTTCTTGTGTTAGTTTCATAATTCTACCCTTGAAGAGAAACTCTTTGATAAGTTCGCTATGACTAATTTCAATATCTTCTAAAAGCTTCCTTAGATATGCTCTTAGTCCCACTCTTGTCTTCTCTCTTGGAAGACTATCCAAAATAGAGGGTTTTACAGGAGTGGTTTTTCCAGATTTTTTCCATGGAAATAATTTACTTTGAGAGCTTGAAGAGTTCATCGGTTTAAGAGTGGAAGGAGAAGTGGGAACCTTTAGAACGTCATTAGATATAGCATCACTAGCCTTTGGATCCTCTTCAATCTTTAGTTCTTTAAATATGTTACTTATTTGTTTCCGTATGTTTTCCTCGTTATTATCATTATTTTTTTCTCTATCATCATCATTATCGTCGTCGTCATCATCATCATCATCGTCATTGGTGCCATCTATGTTTATATCTGACTTGACTTTAGTTGGAAAAGTAGGTAATTGCTTGCCTGGGAATTTCTTTTTCAATTTATGATGTAATTCTTTGAAATCGTGATATCTTCTAGCAACCATTATAAATTCGCTTTCTGGTAAGTCAACTCTAGTCTTCAATATAAATTCGTAGTAAAAATCATTATAGTTTAACTGATTAAGCGTAATGTTATTCCAAAATTTTGTTGAGCCGCTTGGTTTTTTCTTAACTAAACGAACACCAACAACGTTCAAGTTTATACCATTTATAAACTTTCCCTTTGTCAAGTGAGACTTTAAGACATCTTCAGATGGTGATAACAGATTTCTCAAACGCTCACTTTCAAGAGAAGAGTCACCAACGGTTTCAAATTTATCATGGCGGTAATATTCAACTTCATTTGTAGTTCCAATTCCAGAGTTGTAGATCATTAGAAGCATCTTATACAGCTTGTTACCCATTTTCTTTCTCTTAGTCAGCTCTTCCCTATCTTTACTCTCACTAATGTTCATACCCATAAAGCTCTCATAAAAGACTTGAACTTTCCTTATCCAAAACTCGTGATAGTCTTGTTGTTCATGAGACAAGAATGGTAGCGTCAGGAGGAAATTATGGAAAAAGTACTTGAACAGCGGTATACCACCAGCATCTAGTTGAACCTGTGTGGAGGGATAAGCGTCTAATTTCTTGTTGAACTTGGTTGGATCAGTTTCGATAAATGGGAATCCAAAACGTCTTAGTACGTCATAGTCATTACAAAGAACAAACTCATCCGCCAATTGCAACTTTAACAATTCCCTTTTGAGATAGTGTTCTTGCGTAGGAGTAAGTAACACTTCCGCACTCATACTGCTGTCCTTTTTTTATAAGATGTTAAATTGGCCCTTTGGTTGAAAATCACGAGGGCTTTTATCTGAATGTTGCTGTTATTTGATGATAAAAGTATCACAAGAGGCTGGGGATTTTACTGTTTTACAATATTTAAAATTTCCGAGATCAAACTTTTATGTGACAGATTTTATCAAAATTCTTAAGACTGACGAAATACCTTTTATTTACAAAGTACAATATCAAGATACAAGTCATTTACGGTATTAGCTTGTCGTTAGTGTTTATATTGTTTCAATTTCTGTTTTTGTGTAGTCTCCGTATTTTTGATTCAGCATCTATAAATCCATTAAGATCAAACCCTTCGTTTTCTCTCTTTTCGTTTGTCCTTGATGTGGTGATCTCAACCATTTGTCTCTTGCTTATACTCCCTCGTAGCAGACAGTCTTTAAATATTCTTTTGAAAGGGTAGCAAGTCACCAGACCACCATCGAATGAGCATTCGTACTGCGTTAGCGACTTGAGCTTGCAACTATTGTGATCTATCTTTTTGTCCAATTCAAACACCCTGTTGAAGTCCTCTTTCACCAGGACGGGCGTTGGTGGGGCCATGAGCTCACAAGATTATTACCTGCTTTTGTGAGTTTGTACACACTGTATGCAAAAAAGTTTGTAAAGCTTATAGAACACTCTGGCTTTTGTTTAACCCTTTTCTAATTACTGTCAGTTATAAACTTCAAGTTCAATTTTTCACATTTTGCCGAAAAGCTCATATGAAATATAGATCACAAATTTAACTTTATTTGATTCTTCAAACTAGACGTGGACTGTTATGAAACTATCAAAATCAATCATTATTGCAAAACAATGTCTTTCGACTTAAAAGCTCAATTGGATAAGTACTACACCTCCCATCAAAAGCCTAAGGATCTTGAGTTTACCTATGGTACTGCAGGCTTTCGTACCACTGCCAAAACTTTAGACAGTGTGGTCTTTGTGGTTGGTATACTTGCCAGTTTAAGATCCAAATATTTGGATGGTCAAACAATTGGAGTCATGATCACCGCCTCTCACAACCCACCTGAAGATAATGGTATCAAGTTGATTGATCCTCAAGGTGAGATGTTGGAACAATCTTGGGAAAGCTATGCCACCACGTTGGCCAATTTGCATTCAAGTGAAGAAATTTACAACGAAATTGTTAAACTATCACAACAGTTAAACATCAACTTGGAAACCACTTCAAATGTCATCATTGCTAGAGACTCTAGAGACTCCGGACCTGCATTGACAGATGCCACTATTGATGGGCTACAAGTTTTGAATACCCAATACAAAAATTTTCACCTGTTGACAACTCCACAGTTGCATTATTTGGTAAGATCCATAAACACCCAAAATACCCCTGTCAGTTATGGTGAAACAAATGAAGAAGGTTATTACAAAAAATTATCCAGCGCATTTATCAACATCTTTGAGAACTTTGTAGATAGAAAGGATACTAAAATTAAAATTGGTATTGATGCTGCTAATGGTATTGGCGGTCCTAAAGTTCAATATTTGATTGATAATTATCTATCCAAATACATCGATTACGACTTGGTGAACAATAACTACCAAGACCCAAAAGCTCTAAACGTTGGTTCCGGTGCTGATTACGTCAAGACTGGTCAAAAGTTACCACTAAACATTGAACCTACCCCTTTAAGCTTATATTCCTCATTCGATGGTGATGCCGATAGAGTTGTGTTTTATTACCATGACGAACAAAATTTATTTCACCTGTTAGATGGTGATAAAATTGCAACTTTATTAGGAAGCTTCTTGAAAGATTTAATCTCAAAGTCAGGAATTAGTGGAGAAATTGGTGTTGTTCAAACTGCTTATGCCAATGGTAGTTCCTCCAATTATTTGGAAGATATCCTCAAAGTCCCAGTTGTTGTTACACCAACGGGTGTTAAGCATTTACACCATGAGGCTGCTAAATTTGATATCGGTGTTTATTTCGAAGCCAATGGTCATGGTACTGTTTTATTCTCTGAAAATTTCATTGAGGTTTTAACACAAGCCTCTCCATCAACTCCTCAAGAGAAAAGAGCAATTGATACGCTATATCAGATCTCTCAACTGATCAACCAAACAGTTGGTGATGCTATTTCTGACTTGTTGGCAGTGTTGATTGTTCTAGCCATAAAGCGTTGGAATCCATCAGATTGGGATGAATCATATGTGGATTTACCTAATAGATTAGCCAAAGTAATTGTTCCAAACAGGTACGTTTTCAAGACTACAAATGCTGAGAGACAACTGACCTCTCCAGCTGGACTACAGTCCAAAATTGATGAAATCGTTGCTAAATATACAAATGGTCGTGCATTTGTCAGAGCCAGTGGAACTGAAGATGCAGTCAGAGTTTACTCTGAGGCCAATACAAGAGCCGAGGCTGATCAATTGTCTCATGAGATTTCTGAGCTTGTTAAAAGTTCTGTTTAGGTTTAACTTACTGATACACTATTGCTAGATTATTCTTTTCTAGTGAGCTGTTCTCTTTGTCACCTGTATGTTAATATTTAAGAGTGTAAATTTCTTTCTATTTAAAATCATCATTATAATCTCTCTGAAGACTCTCATCATAAAATTTCCCGAGCATTTAAAGAAGAAAATTTCTTTGAGCGATGAGCTTCTTAGTAACCATGCGGGATTCTATCACAGTTTATTTGTATTCATCACTAACTTAATGGCTAAAAAGAGTGGTAAGAAGGACAAGGAGGCCAAAAAGGCTCGTGTGGAACTGAAGAACAAGAAAAGTTCTGCTAAAGCTGAGAACAAGAACAAAAAATTAGCTAAGAAGCTGGGTGACGATGATGAAGATGATGCTGATATCGAAGAGATCTTAGCCAATTTTAAGAAAGAGCAAGAACAATTTCAAGCTGTCACGGTGGAAACTTCTTCAAGACCATCCAAGAGAATCAACTCATCCATGGTTGCTAATCCAACGCATAATAAGAGAGAACTACTAATCTTTGGTGGTGAAAATACAGTTGATTCAATCTCTTCGTTTTATAATGATCTTTATACCTACTCTTTAGACTCTGACCAATGGAGGAAAATCACTTCTAAAAACAGCCCTATGCCTAGATCATCGGCTGCTATAGCCGCCCATCCAAGTGGTATTATACTTTTACACGGTGGTGAATTCTCGAGTCCTAAACAAAACACATTTTACCATTATTCTGATACTTGGTTATTAGATTCTCAGAATAAAGAATGGACTAAGGTCGAAACCAAAAATGGTCCAAGTGCAAGATCAGGTCACAGATTTACTGTATGGAAGAATTTCTTCATTCTATACGGTGGGTTCAGAGATTTGGGTACATCGACTTCATACTTGAACGATCTCTGGGTATTTGACGTCACCAGCTATAAATGGAAACAGATTGAATTTCCACAAACTCATCCAACTCCAGATGCAAGATCTGGTCATTCTCTATTACCTCATCCGGATGGTGCTGTGCTTTGGGGTGGTTATTGTAAAGTTAAAGCTGGGAAAGGTTTACAAAAGGGTAAGATTTTGAGTGATTGCTGGATGTTGAAGATGAAGAGTGATTTAGGTGCTATTAGATGGGAAAGACGTAAGAAACAAGGGTTTCAACCATCTCCTAGAGTCGGATGTTCCATGGTTCATCATAAAGGTAGAGGTGTCCTGTTTGGGGGTGTTTATGATTATGAAGAGACTGAAGAGTCATTGGATTCCCAATTTTACAACGATCTATATACATATCAAGTTGAGAGTAATAGATGGTATTCATTGTCATTAAGAGCTATAAAGAAAAAGCAACAGAAGGTTGACAAAAAACAAAATAGAGGTGAAGATTTAGAAGAGATATTGAATTCTTTATTAGCCAAGGCTAATCTTAATGACAGTGATGGTGATGATGACGATGAAATTGAAAATGAGTTGAAAAAGTTTGACGAAAGCAATGAATCTTCAGAAGAAGACTCAGATCAAATAGAAGATGAGTTTAAAGACCGTAAGGAGTATCCTATAGTCAACACTTTACCACATCCTAGATTCAATGCATCAACTGCGGTTGTTGATGATACACTATTCATCTTTGGCGGTGTTTGGGAACTAGGGGAGAAGGACTATTCGATTGATAGTTTGTATTCAGTAGATTTAGCAAAATTAGATGGATTGAAAATATATTGGGAGAATTTGATAGATATCAAGAAAGCCACTGAAGAAGAGGATGAGGATTTCGACGATGAGGATGATTTCGATGATGGTGATGGTGATGATGATGAAAATGAGGATAAGAGACTCGTGGCCGAAGAGGAAGAAGAGGAGGAAGAAGAAATTGAAGAGGAGGAACCAGAAATACCAGATCTAAGACCATGGTTACCACATCCAAAACCATTTGAGAACTTGAGATCGTTCTATGTTAGAACAGGTGCCCAATTCTTAGAATGGGCCATTTCTAACAATAGAGACTCCCGTGGTAAATATTTGAAGAAGCACTCATTTGATCTATGTCAAGATCGTTGGTGGGAAAGAAGAGAACAGATTCGTATTGAAGAGGATAAGCTGGAGGAGCTTGGTGGTATTGGTGAGGTGATTGAAATGGATACAACCAAAACCACAAAGAGAAGATAGAGCATAGATAGACCTAGATATGGATAATATATTAGACTAAAAAAGGAAACAAACTCCCAAGACTTGTATCAGTATATAGATAAAGAAGATGAAACCAGATAAATAACAATACAATTTGAAAAGCAAAAGCAAAAAGGAAATAATAATCAACTACAACTCTAATGTTGTGTGATCATGCAAAATGAATACCTACTTGATGGAAGGCATACAATAATCTTAAGAAATCTGTTTGATCACATTTACCAGCTCTTTTTTCACTTAGTTGGGTTTCTGTCAGCACATGTTCGATTTTGGCCTTAACAGCTTCGAGACTTGAACTTCCCTTCCCACTACCAGCATCGTCAACCATTGCATCACCATCAACGGTGGCTAAATAAGTCTTGTAGTTTTTTTCTAGAATTTCCAGAACGGTGGAGGATTTGAAACCGGCAGCAATTGTTCTATTCTTTCTGACAAACACAATTCTTAATAGTCCATCCCATTCGTTGAAATCAACTTGTGGTCTTGGGTTTTTGATCTCTATTCTGACGACACTAGATTCAACTTGTGGAGGTGGTCTAAAGTTATTTCTACCAACTTTCATTATATGAGTAACATTGGCCCACATTTGTACATTGGCTGACAATCTACAGTATAAAGAATCCCCTGGTCTTGCCAAAAGTCTCAAAGCAAATTCTCTTTGAAACATAAGAATAGAGACTCTTGGTGGTCTTGGTTGATTTATAAGTTTGAACACCAAAGGAGATGATATCTGATATGGTGTATTACTGATACATATATCAAAATATGGTAGGTCTGTTTTCATGAAATCTCCCAGCATTATTTCCAGCTTCTTCTCTCCTGGTGTACCATGAACTCTTTTAGTTAATTCGGCACCCATTCTTGGATCCATTTCCACTGCAACGACTTTTCTGGCCTGTTCCAAAATACGAACAGTCAAGTTCCCAGTACCGGGACCAACTTCCAAAACAATGTCTGATGGTTTGATATTAGCCTTATCCACAATCCCTTGTGCGATTAAGGGATTCTTTAAGATATGCTGACCTAAATCAGTGTTGAACTTGAAAACTGATTTCATGTGTTTCTCAGCAGACACTTGGTTATCGCTGGCGGTGGAGTACTTCTTCTTATTTGGAGGTAGCTTGGCCATAATGTTCTTTTAATCTTCTCCTCTGACTGGGAAACGTTCCTTATAAATTAATAGTA
This sequence comes from Taiozyma peoriensis, assembly GCA_030574875.1. Lineage (NCBI taxonomy): Eukaryota > Fungi > Ascomycota > Saccharomycetes > Phaffomycetales > Wickerhamomycetaceae > Taiozyma > Taiozyma peoriensis. Next base: position 51,857 of record JAJMFM010000074.1, read on the forward strand.
GCCACCCGCCTTATCTTACCACAAGAGCTCCATTCTCTTCGTGATATTAAGTATATCATTTTAGAAGCCAAAAAAAAATTCTAGGCGATGAGCTCTAAAAAAGAAAAAAAAAAAAAATTTGATGATTTTTGAAAAAAGATCCCATCGCGAATGAGTTCTACATTTGAAGAGCCAACTTTCTTTGATTTAGCTAAATTTGAAGTTGTGCTTCAAGCCAATAATACTATTTATTACTTAAACAACGATTCTATAGATCACTTATTTCAAACAAATTTACACCATTGTACTATGAAGGAAGCAGATTTCAAGAGAATATATCCAAATGCGCCAAAGGAACTTTTAGAGCGTGGAAAGGCGTGAGTAATTAGAACTAAAGATAGCGAATGGGATCTTCCCCACACACAACCCACAATACTAACGACACCCCTGCAATAGCGTTCGCATGATATTTCTGAGTATTCCAATAGTGTTTCTTACTAGCATCGTACTGTATAAGAGGGTAGTGCTTGGTGAGCAGAAGAAAGTTCAAACAGGTGAGATACTGGATGATGGCTCAATAAGATTCTTTAGTCCTAAGGAAATTGAATATCACGATAAAAGTAGTATATTCACACAGATATTTGGCCAAGATACTGTTGACTATGAAGCTGCTGCTAAGAGGAAATGAGGAAAAGTTGTCTCAGTTATTTATTTCCATCACTATTTATTTAAAATGAGCATTTATTAGTTTCATTTGGTGTCATTCTACGATGGTGTTTTAGACATGTGGTCATGAAACAACAGAATGATTTATACATATATTTTTATTGCATTCAGTTTGCATTCTAATTGATTTATGTAGCTATCGTTATTTGTCATCAAAAAAAGGAAAGTTGTGAGAGTCCTAAAAGGAAAAAAGATGGACTAAAATGATTTGTCTTAGCAATCATTTCCACACTGGTCTTGGAGGTGGTCTATCACCCATAGTTGAACCTGGTCTTGAACCTAATCCTGAACGACGCCCACTTAATCTCGAGGTGGAGCCACTCAACCTTGAAGTGTTACTTGCCAAGGAAGAGTTACTAGATCTTGATCTTGATGAAGTCATTTCTCGGGTGTGATCTCTTTCAGGAGTTCTTCCAGATCTTTCTAATATTTCCTTTATCGGTGTTGGTTGAGGTAGTAAGGATCTTCTAGTAGACCCGCGACTACTTTGATACAAAGATCTTATTGGAGTTTGTGGAATCATTGAGTGCCTATTAGATAGACTTGAAGGAGCACCAATTCTTGAAGGTGGTCTTTCAGTTATTGATACTCTTGACAGTGCTAGTGAAGTGGAGGGTCTTTTCAAAGGTTTTACACCGGAATATTCAGTGGAACTCTCATATCCCAATCCAGAATAGTTATTCAAAGTTCTATTGAGTGCTCCCATTCTTGATACTGGTCTTGGAATTCTTGATTTGAAATTGGCAGGTGAAAACTTAGAGTTTATAGGCGATGGTGATACAGTGGTTGGATTGCTTAATGTTGTTACAACAGTGCTATCAGAAACATGTCTCTTTGCAGCAGGCGTCTGAAAGACATTATCGTTTTGATCATCACTACCTAGTAGTTTTGAAAGTGTATCTTCATGAACTTGCCTTACCGGACTTGCCAAGATTTCACTGGTCTTTTCATCCTGCTCCACAATTAAATCTTGATCCAAAGTGTATAAAAATCGCTTATCACCAGCTGGCGACTTTATTGGAGCTTGAAGGGATGGAATATTCCCCAGTAATGAGGTAGGGTATGATTTTGCAGGTTTGGAAGGAGTTGGTTCCAGCGAGTTATGCTTTAAACTGTTTGTCAGAATCTTACTATTGTTGGAGATGTTATTATTTTTGTTATTTATGATTGCGGTGCTGCTGCTTGAACTGATGGCATCATGAGTGCTGTTGTTTTTCGAAATATTTGGATGTGGGGGTTTAACACCATGTAACTCTTCAGGTTTCCTTACGGAAGTTGGATTGCTTTCAATTAATACGGGAACCAAATTCATCTTACCCATCAAATATTGACCAGCTCTGCTTCTTCTTTTATCTTTCAATGGTGTTTTCGAGGCTTGGCCTTCATCAACTGACGATTTTCGATTAGTATCTAACGAAAGCTTTTTGAAATTTTTTGCTATGTCATTTGATTCATCTTCTGGTGCATCGTTTTCTAGCTTATCCAAAAATTCTTGTGGAACTTTTGTTTTGACAATTAACCAGGACTCAGCTAGCTCGTTGCTTTGCTCAACAACTTGAAATTCGATCAATTTTTCATCAATAGCTTGATTTACCAGTATGAAAGTATTCTCTATGATTTTAGTAGAATACTTCAATCTTTTGAACACCTGAGTTTTGAATATACTTTTACCATCATCCAAACTTTCAAATTTATTTATCTCCTTTTCAACACCCGTTATCAAGAATGAAATCTCTGTGTTTAAATAACTAAAAATCTCATTCCATCTTGAATCCACTAGTTCGTATTTCAAGTCTCTCACTTCATTCTGTAAATAATCTAGCTCCTTGACCAGACTATCATATTTCTCTTTTAGTTTTTGAGAATTATCAGGATCAACATCTTTATATTTGTTCGTGAAATCCTCAATTCTAGAAGGAATGAAGCTTAAACTAGCTCTTAAAGGATCAACAATTGTTTTCAACTCTAAGTACTCTTGGTAAAGCTCACTATCAATTTCATTCAATAAAGGTAGTCTTAAATTTGACCTTTGTTGCAATAACTTTTTAGTCAACATATCAAGGTTGAAAGATGGTGCATGACGAACTGGTGAACTGAATCTCTTCTCGTGAATTTTGAAACATCTCTTCAAACAGTGTTCCAGTTCATTGTTTATAGAGTTCATTGTAGAGTTACAAATCTCATTAAACTCAACAGCGATATCGACCTTCAACTTCACGGGGAGAAGGTGCTCCTGCTTTATGATCAAGGACTTCTCACTCAAACTATCTAAATCGTCAAATATACTGCCACTTATAATATCGGCATCATTATCTAGATTGTTTTCTAGCAGATTTAAGGCCTGTAAGACAATAGAATCTATTGAGTCAATGTTTCTAAAGACATCATAGAACTTAACTTTACCTTCTGATACCCAGTCAAAATTTGTTTTGAACTCATGTTCAAGCCTATTCAAGTTTTTGAATATCGTCTCCACAGTGTTGATATAGTCTATCAAATCGCCAACCACAGACTCTAATCTCCTTAAATCAAAAGGTTCAAGATGTGCTATACTTTTGAAGAAATTGAACTCTGACCGTACAGTCAAGATCTCCGAGAGCCTTTTTACCATCGCACTGTCACCTAGTTGTTGAGTTTGCAAGCAACTATTTTTATTGTTAAATGTTCAGTATTGTCTTCTTGAAGTAGATAAATAAACAATTTAATATAATTGCAACACTGTGTTTTTCTGTTTTGGCTCAATTCTATTCCTTTTGATTTCGCCTTTTCCCTCTTGAGACAAAACCAAAACAAAATAAACTGATTTGAAAAATTGAATCATAAAACAATTTCGCGCATCTTTTAACAACAATTAGTCGCGGAATCTGCAAGTTATGCTTCTAGATGCAAGAAGTAATGTAGAATTATGTATATTTATTTAATTTTGTTCTTAGTTGTGGTCGTGTTTCAACTTTTGGTTACCACGGTTATGCATTTAGATGATTTTAAGATGTATCACAAAATATGAGAACGCAATTGAATGGCTTTGTGAATCCTTGAGTGATCAGTACTTGGTTGATTGATCAATCATATGGCGAGTATCAGCCTCCTGACAAGGAATACCACTTTGTTGCACCACAATAAATTTCAAGGCACGGTTCTCAAATGTTTCAAACAATACTGTGACAATCATTCCAGTGTAGATCATGATTATCGTTATTATTTTCAACAATGAAATAACGGAGAATTTTTTAAAATAGGCATGAAGGTGGTTCTGAGCGGAACGATTTCACTCTCCGCAAACTTGTAATACATTTATGAAACAGATGGGAACAACTTTTCTTATTTGAACGATTTTTGATTCTTTTACTCTCCTAACATCTGAAAATACGAGGTGTTATCCGATCCTCGTAATCGATTTTGAAAATGGATAGATTAATAGCCATATTCAAGTGGATATGAAAGTCTAAGACCTACGTGCCATTAAAAGTGCCGTCTTATAAAAATATGCTCATTTAATTTAAGCCTGTACAGATCTTGTGGGTATATACATCAGTAATTTTAGTTAACTATGTTCATTTTGGGACAGGTTCTTCCACTTTCCGTTGCGTTGCATTGTTATTGCCATCACTTAGTTCTAAGTCACTCAAGCCTTTCCTTATGATTTCATTCTTGATAAATTCCTCCTCCTCAAAGCCTTCTTCACCTTCGTGATCTTCAGAAATTTCTTCATCCTTTGGTCTCTTATGTACATCTTCAGTTTTCTCTTCGTTTAACAGCTTATACAGAGCACTTGAATGATCCGCATACAATGTTTCAAATTTTCCAGTCTCGGAAACTCTCCCGTCATATCCTAATACAATAACCATATCAGCTTTCTTGATAGTTGATAATCTATGTGCAATTGATATTGTTGTTAAGTTTTCGTATTTCATTAGATTTTGTAAAGTTTGATTGATTGCAAATTCACTCTTAGAATCTAATGCAGAAGTTGCTTCATCCAATATTAAAACAGAAGGTTTTTTGATAAGTGCTCTAGCTATGGAAATTCTTTGCTTTTGACCACCTGATAATAAGGCACCACGAGGTCCGATTACTGTATCATACCCATCTGGAAATTTACTTATAAAATCATGGCAATTGGCCTTTTTAGCAGCTTCAATCACTTCTGATTCTGGAACATTTGAGTTTTTCAAACCAAATGTGATGTTATCACGAATGGTACCTGACATTAGAATTGGTTCTTGTTGAACAACACCTAAATATCTTCTTATACTTTTCGCGTTATATTTGGAGATGTCATGACCATCAATGAGAATCTCACCACTAAGTGGATCATAATAACGTAAAAGTAAAGATGTGATGGTGGATTTTCCCCTACCCGATGGACCAACAATACAAACGTTTGAACTTGAAGGGATGCTAAAACTCAAATCGCTAAATATCGAAAGTTTAGGTCTTGTTGGATATGCAAATGAAACGTTTTTAAATTCAATTTCACCCAATGGTCTTGTTAACACTGGTAAACCTTTAGTTGAATTGATCTTTGGTTCCCTATCTATTAATTCGAATAATCTTGATGCAGCACCTGTACCTTTCATCAATTCAGAATAGAAAGAGGCTAATCCGTACATTGCTGTACCTGAATGATTGACGTATAACATGAATGCAGCCAAATCACCAACTGATAGTGCATTGGAAGCCACCAGAGTAGCACCATAACTTAAGATAACCAAGAAGGTGATATCGCTAATGGCAAAGATTGATGAATAAAAAGTTGCATTCAATTTCGCCTCTCTATAACCAAGTCCAAAGACTCTCCGTATAGCATTGTTGTATTTTTTCAACTCTTTAGATTCGGCAACAAATGATTGAACTGTTTTAATCCCACTAAGCTGCTCTTCACCAACTTTTGTTAAATTACCTGTAGCCTCTTGAATTCCTCTTGAAATTTTTCTAACTTTATTACCGAAAAGAATTGTACCAATAAGAATACCTGGTAAAAAGATGAAAACAGTTGAAGCCAGATGAGTTGAGATGTAAAACATGGAACCAATACTTATCGAACCATTGATGGCATGCTTAAACCCATCACTGACATTTTGAGTCATTGATCTTGAAACGACATAAGCATCTGAACTTAACCTAGAAATCAAATCACCAACTTTATGAACGTCAAAGAATTCTGCATCTTGTGAAATGGTCTTTTTCACAACGTTTGATCTTAATCTAGCAACCAATTTTTCACCAAGGACTCTTAGTAGAATAATACGACCAAAATCTGCAGATATACCAATGAATAGAAGAACACCTAATAAACTGACAAACTGATACAGTGACAAATCATATATGATATTTGGTATTTGGCCATCATAAACGTTTTTTGCAGCGTCGAGAACCATACCATAGGCTTTAGGCATTGTCATGTTGATTGTACATGAAGCTAGTAGTAATAAAATTGCCGCTGCTAGTAGTTTCACATCTCTTCTTGCAAGTAATAGTAGTTTACCAACATCTTTCCAAACGTCCTGCTTAAATGAAGCATCGTCCTCTTTTTGTTTCCGTTGTTCCCTTTGTTGTTCTTGTTCCAGATGTTTGGAATTGGAGGTGTCAGTTGGTTTTGAACTACGCGAAGATGATTGGGTATTACCGTCATTAGTATAACGTGATGAGGAGAATTGTCTAGTTTGTGTGAATATCGAAGATGGTTTGTTTAATGATGTTATGTTTGATATTGATGATGCAGAGTTGTTCTGTATGTTTGTGCTTGTATTTGTACTTGAATATGAATATGGAATGGATGATAAAGTCCTTATGAGTTGATTTTGTTGGACATGACTATTAGCCACTATGGGTCTTGCATGGGTTGATATACCAGTCAAGGAGAAGAGTTGTGGTTGTTTCAGCCCAAGCCTGAACAGACTTAAACGCAACACCATTTGACTAAACCTTATTGATGTTCGAACAGGATTTGGGAGTTGTCCTATAAATAGCACCAGGTTTGTGTCATACGTTATACCTTATACGATAACCATGAAATTAGTGTTGAAAGGAACTTTGACCTTTTTTGTTATATTTTTGTCACGGTTTTTTTTTTTTTTCGCCGT
>JAJMFM010000075.1:0-56970 GCA_030574875.1 Taiozyma peoriensis
TGACCAAGAGGAAAGAAAGGAAGACTTCTTTTTTGAGTAAAAAGAAACAACATTTGGTAAAGATGAGTGTATGTGTTACAAATACTACTGTGTTATATGGAATTGCGTTTATTGGGAGGGGTAAAGTTGGAAGTTCTAATGGGTGGATGATGACTCAAGAGAAATTTTCAAAGATTTTTGATGATGTCTTTGTTTTCATTGGAAATTAGTATGGGTAATGCTTCAACTGTGAGTTTAAAGAGTGGAATGTTAGCCTTTGTATGACAAAGTTGTTTGCGTCACCCGTAATTGATCTCTAAAGCAATAATGAATTTCAAAGCTTCAAGTATGGTTATATTGCTCCACCACTATTCTTCAACTTATATCTATATCCTCCAATAATCAATATATAACACACTTCTATATATATATATATATCAATGAATACTAACAGTTTGAATTTTTAGAACCCATTTGACCTTTTAGGTAACGACGTTGAAGACGCCAATGACGAAGCTGTTGTTGTTCCAAGAGAAGTTGTTAAGAAGACAACTTCATCTAAAAAATCTGATGTTGCACCACCATCTGCCAACAAAGACCGTGCTAGAAAAAACAAACCTTCACCAACTGGTAACGAAGCTGCTTTAAAGGATAAATCTGCTGGTAGAACTGCCAACAAATCTAAAGGTGTTGAAGAAGCCACTCAATCTAAAAAACCAATTAAAGGTGGTAAAACTGATCGTCAAAACAAATCAGGTAAAACTGATACTGAGAAAAGGGTTAAACAAGCCGGTTGGGTTGCTGATGGTGAAGTTGAATTAGAAAATGAAATTGAAGGTGCTGAAGATGCTGCTGAAGAATTAGCTGCTGATTCTGAACCAAAACCTGTTTTAAAATCATTCAAGGATTACTTGAAAGAACAAGAAGAACAACAATCTTCAATTGGTTCTCAACGTACTGCTAGATCTGTTGAAAATACCATTGATGATGAAGATATCATTTTAAAGAATGAAGAATCTTTTATCACCGCTACTAAAACCAAAAACTTGAAATCAAAAGCTTTGAAAACCAAAAACATTTTAGATTTCGATGCTACTTTCTCTGATGATTTACCAAGATCAACTCCAAGAGGTGACAGACCAACTAGAGGTGGCCCAAGAGGTGGTGCCAGAGGTGGTAATGCTTCAAGAGGTAGAGGTAATGCTAATGGTCCAAGAGGTGGTGCTAAACCAAGAGCTCCAAGAGCCAACAATGCTTCTTCAACTAAAGGTCCATCTATCGATGATGAAAACTTCCCATCTTTAGCTTAAGCTAATATTTACAAGTGATGTCTGAATGGAAACATATACCAACCTGTTATCCCAAAGAAAGAAAACAAAAAAAAGGAAGTTTATCTTCTTTCCACCTTTTTTTAAATCATCACCAACTTTTATACTAAAAGTCGAATCTTTATATTGAAAAGACTCGAATACACAAGGAAAGAATAAAGAAAGATAATTTTAGATAAACGTACTCTCTCCCTCTCTCTCTCTCTCTGACCACTTTTGATATTTGATTGGTAATATTACCCTGTATACCAGAATATTTGTCATTTGTCAAAAGGAAAATTGTCAATCCTGTACCATTGATTCAGATTTCTCAACACCTGATATCTGAAAACTATCTTCTCTTGTAAATATAACTAGCTAATGACTGCTGATATTCTAAACCAAAACATATGCTTCAAGTCTCTATATGTGGTCCTAACCATAACCTCTAGTAGAAGCTCAGGAGCCCTTTCTCCCCCACGTGACTTCGATTGTCGCGAACATGTATTTTGTGACAAATTTCCTACCTTATAACTTACAATTCTATATTCACCTTAAAACATTCCTTTCTATTAGTCTCATTAAATCATTCATTTCTGTGGTTCTATACATAATTTTATGATGCAGAGGTTGATGGTTGAGTAGTGGTATTGATTTATTCATCCGTTTTCCTAGACTTTCAGGTAGGTCAAGTCTATGGTAGTAAATCTGTATATTTACAAATGTGGCTCAAGATATAAGCGGTTTTCTATATATGTTTTGATAAAAGGATAAGTTGGCTATTGCAAAGAAGTTTCCATTGTAATTCGATGAGATTCCAGTTTGGAAACTCAGTGATGAGTTGACACTCTTTCTTCTGGTTCAATATCTTTGATCAAGCATGGATTTATATGTTTTTGGCTCAACCACTCAAGCGGTAATCTATTGTGGCAGAAAATGTGAGAAATTTATCTCTGATGGAGCTTTGATGTTTTTTGATGATCGCATTTTGATTTAATTGAATATAAAGAAGGAGTACAAAGTGTACTATCATAGAAGACCCCAAATTGGCATTAGACTTTTGGAGTTCTTGGTTTTCCACCTGTGTCAATGCCCAAAAAAATTCTTATCCTCAATACAACCATTGAAGGTTGTGCACTTGATTGGAAGTCCACCCATGACAAATCTAGAGATTTCTCAAATAGTATAAAACCATGGATTCAACTTGCCAAACTTTTGGAAAGGGGAAAATTTCATACCTTCTTCATAGCTGATCATCTCTCTATATTTGATGTATATAAAGGTCCAGGGAACTATTCAATTGCAGCTAAAGCAGGTCACAAGATTCCAAGAGTTGATCCATCAGCTGCTATTGTTGCAATGAGTCAGGCAACTGAAAATTTAAGCTTTGGTGTGACATTCAGTACGATAAGTGAACACCCTTACCATTTCGCTAGAAGATTGGCAACTTTAGATCATTTCACAGATGGTAGGATTGGTTGGAATATAGTTTCTTCATACTTAGATTCAACTGGGAGACAACTGTTGAATGGGGAAGCTCTTCCAGAACATGATAAGAGATATGCCAGAACAAGCGAGTATTTGGATGTTGTTTATAAACTATTACTATCAAGTTGGAGAGATGATGCCGTTGTCTATGATAGACAGAATTCCACTTTTGTGAATCCTGAAAGATTGAGAACCATTGATCATCAAGGTGAATTTTTCCAAGTAAAGGGACCTGGGATAACTGAACCAACACCTCAAAGGTTCCCGGTAATTATACAAGCAGGTACATCTTCAAAGGGGAAAGAATTTGCAGCTGAGAATGCAGAGGTAGTCTACGTTGCTTCAACAAGTTTTGAAAATGTTGGTAAAGACATCAAAGAAATAAAGAAATTGGCAAAAGAGAAATTTGGCAGGGATACAAATGACATCAAATTTATAGTTCATGCTAAACCTATCTTGGGAATCACTAGAGAAGAGGCATTGACAAAGCAGAAGGATATAAGTGCAAATACCATACCTGAATCTTTAGAAATTGGAATATCTTCAATTAGTGGATTTGATCTGGGGAAATATGCAATGGATGATCCATTAGATGTAATTATAAATAAGAAGAGTAATGGAATTCAAGGCGTTACTGAAGGTATGGTGAACAAATCTATAAATGATAAAAGAATTCAAGTAGACTCAAGTGGCAATACTGTCAGCAAAAAACAGAAACATGATACAAATGAATTACTAATTCCAACAAAGAGGGAATTTTTGGATAGCTATCGTGCTAGCAGTACTCAATTAGTTGGTACACCATATGAAATTGCTGATATTATAGAAACTTGGATTAATGATTATGATATAGATGGTATTAATTTTGGGTTTCATAGATTTCCGGAGAGTATCAATGATTTAGTTGACTTTTTGATTCCAGAATTACAGAAAAGAGGTTTAGCACAAACTGAATATGCCGTTGAAGGAGGTACTTTTAGAGAACAGTTGTATAGAACCAAGGGACAAACATTCGTTAAAGAGACACATCCAGCCTACAAGTTTCGATGGAGTCCAGAGTTTACCAAAGAGGAGTTTGATAAGGTGTTTAACCAAAACTACGAAGAAATAAAGAACAAAAGATCATAATAGTGAGCTTACAATTGAGATCTATTTCTTTGAGTTGAAGTTCCTCTCAGTGACCAAAACTGCCTTTCTAGTCCATTTCCTAGATCTTGTATAACTCGTGATAGAATCAGAATACTGTAAACCTTGCCAGTAGTTATCAAAGTATAACCAACCATTTTTATTCTTATTCTTACAATACTCCAAATCAACTTTCCAGCTCTCCTCTAACCACTGCCAGTGCTTTGAGTTAAATGGGAATTTAAAATTAGATGGAGATACAATCATTTGTAATGCTTCATTTGTGTAGTTTGAACGTTCGTAAGGTAGTAATTTGTTGGACCAGCCTATCAATATCCATCTTCGTTGATTTTCAAATATTTGAAACTCAATAATTTTACCCTTGTTCTCAGAAACAGAGGATTCGTTTAAAATTCTATAGCTATTGTTGAAAAGATTTGAAATGTTTGGTGAACAGACGAAGAAATTAATTGTATTTCTAACCATTAGACTTCTCCATAGAATTTTCATCGTTGCTTGGAAATATTCAGAATGGAAAGTTGTCGTTATGATTGTTAAGGCTAAGAAATAAACCTTTGGTTTGATGAAATACTTCAAAAGTATGATATGGAATGGTGTTGAAATGAATAAAAGATTTAAAAGTTTTTTACTAGAGAAGAATTCTGTTGATTTCAAAGGTTCAAGTAATCTTTCCATTCGTATGCCAAAGTTTTCAATTGTATCAACCACTTCTTCCAACGTTGGATTATTCACTTTGTTGATGTCTCTATAGACAGAGTTTATATAGTAATTTAATGATGAATAAAGAGTCATTGCAATCAAGGGAATGGAGATGTAGAAGAAAAAATTTTCATAGTAGTATATCACCAGATATAGAAGCAAGTTGTATAAGAAGTTCAAAGTTGAATCTTTGGCAATCCATAGTAAATAATCCAAGATACTATTAGCAATGACTATCAAAGGGAAGATATTTAACAGTACACTAGAAACTTGAGGATTAGTCTCATTTATCAAAGGTTTAGATCTTCTAGAATGACTTGTAGCGATTGGTGTAAATTCGGCAAATATCGTCGCTGACATTGGTCCCAGTGGTTGTGGTGTCAGTGTACCAGTTCTATTTCTGTTGATGGTTGAAGTTTCCAACAATTGAACCTCTTGTTCCAAATCTTTGTACTCCTTCTCCTTCTTCGTTTGCTTGTTCTTCTTCTGATTCTTCTCTAAATCTCTTAGTTTATCCTCTTGAATCTTTCTTAGCCTCTTCTCCTTAGCAGCATCAACAAGGACTCGTCTTTCTCTTTCCTTTGCCTCGTAATCCTCTGTAAGTCTCTCTCTATGTGGATGTTGAGGTGGAGGTGGAGGCGGTGGTAATCCTGATAAAGTTGAACTCTCTAGTGATAAGGACGATGAAGATTGAGACTGAGGTAAAGAGCCGTAAGGTGGGTAATCGGACATCTGTAATTGTTATCTTACAGAGCACGATGATCACAATCTTTCAAAGACCAAGTTGTGCTGTAGTTGGTTTAAGATCATTTACGTCTTGCTAATTCCCTTTTAGTGGAGAAGTGGAAATCGGTGATAGATAACCGAAATCCAAACACCATTAAATCTTTGTGAAGAAGAAGAAGAAGAAGAAGAAGAAGAAGAAGAAGAAGAAGAAGCTTTACCAGAGACAATAGCTTTGAAGTTTACTGGGTGCTAATGGGTCCGTGTCGCAATGAACAAGAATGAGAGTGTGCAACCGCAGCCTCAAAGAACTAACTCATCACAAAGAGTATCTGTGAGTAGATCCAAGAGTATATCATATGCCACTGGGAAAGGAAGACACAAATCAATAAAGAATCAACAGAAACATCAACAGGGCAATAGTTCTACACAGTCTCCCTTGGATCAAAGCTTAAAACATTTAGGAGATGAAACTCATGATCCTGATGATACCATCTCTCTCAATGCTCCATTACACTCGACGCTTTCTTCAGAGAGTATAAATTCCAAATTTTCCACTTCATCTCCAACTAAGAATGATATATTTCTCGAGAGTAGTGTTTTAAACTCCCAAACAATCCCCAAGACTTTACACTTCTCATCCACTATTGAACACATGGTGAAGAGATATGGGGCTATTAATTTGATACGACAGTTGTCTACAGATTTAGCACAGAGAGAAGCTGAGATTTCTCTCATACGGAGAAAGAATTCACAACGGGAGAATATGATGATGCAACTCTTGGGTGAGATGGGTGTTCCTACAATTCAAGTGGAGCAACTGTTGAAAGAGAGGTTGGAGCGGAAAGAGGCTAGTTCAAGGAATAACGGTGACGAAAGGCATTATTTAAAAGAGATGATTGAGGATGCAATGACTGAGGATATGGAATCTTTGAAAATAATCTCGAATGATCACGATCAACAGGATACAACTATTTTGAAACCAGAATTGTCACAACCCCCTTCAAAGGAACAAATTAGACCATATTTTCCGCCAAATACACCATCCGTTTCATCCTCCACTTTGAGTTCTATGAGGAGTCAACAAGATGAATTACAAAATGTTGACACTAAAATTATTAACAACAGTACTAGCAACATTGCAAATGACAATACAAATGAGGATGTTAATGGGAATGGCAACAGGAATGGTAATGGAAAGATGATTTTGAACGTTGTTTCTTCGCATAAATTTTTGAATCATTTGCCTCAAACTTTCCACGATGCTATTATAAGTACAAATAACTCCACTACAAGAAAATTAGTTCCAGTTGAGATGGAGAATTTTAATTCAAAACATTTAGAACCACCAACTTACAAAACCTCTCAGGATAACGATAGCAATAACGACAACAACAATGACAGTAACGAGTATATTGACAAGTATGGATTTTTATACGATAGAGAGAAAATCGTTAAAGACGGTGTTGTTAAAACATCAAGTTCTGAAACTTTCTCAATAGATAACACACATGTCATTGCCACTAGGTTATTAGAAATTGCCAATGACTACGATAAATCTCAACAACAGAATGATAAACAATGGGATACATTTATCAAGAAAATCACACTTTTAAATAATAACGATAGTAGTGGTGATGATTTATTAGTTATAAATGGTGAGAGCTTGTTCCATTATAAGCATCTTTATAAAGAATTTGTAAAGTTGGTACAAAATGGAATTCCAATCAAGTATAGAACCGTTATATGGTTTGAACTATCAGGCTCCAAGACATTAAAATCACCATCTGAATACTATAAACTATTGAATGAAACAACACCAAACAAAGAAGCTGAATCACAAATAGAATTAGATGTTTATAGAACCATGCCTTTCAACGTTTTCTTCAAAGATGATGGTCCAGGGTTAATCAAATTACAAAACGTATTGATTGCTATAAGTAGAAAGTACCCATCAATTGGATATTGTCAAGGTATGAATTTCATAGTTGCTAATTTGTTATTAGTCTTTACTAATGAAGAGGATGCATTTTGGTCATTAGTTGGGTTAATTGAGAATATATTACCAAAGGGATTTTTCAATCTATTAAACATTAGACAAGATTTGCAAATTTTTAAAAAAAATTTTAAAAATCAGTTACCTAAACTATATGAACATTTCCAAAAGGCTAATGTTGAATTGGATCCAATTTGTTTCAATTGGTTTGTTTCCTTGTTTTCAGATAGTTTACCCATTCATATAATTCTTAGAGTTTGGGATAATTTGATGTTGAATGGATATAATGAAATTTTCAAAACATCCATTGCACTGTTTAAGATATTTGAAAAAAATTTGTTGATAATTGATGATAGTATTGAAATTTATGAATTTATGAAGAATTTAAGCAAGGTTAATTTCAATTTAAAGGGATCTGATTTGATAAAGATAAGCTCGAGCATTACTATTATATAACTACTATATATATATAGATTTAAATGAGACATGAATTATTGCTCTATAACAACACCTTCTTTGTAGGAAACTTTATAATGTTGTCAATGACATAGTACTGGAAACAGTTCAACATTGTTGGAAATACCAACATGATCAACACAATTTGAATATTTGGGAATCCATCACTCCAACTCAACACCCAATCAGCATACATGATAAAAACTGGGATGTATAGTAACAGATAGATACAACTCTTCATTATGAGAACAGCTAAAAAAAATATTAACAACTGTTTAAAATATGAAGAATATCTTGGTGGTTTACCATAATTCCCACTCTCTATATCACTAATATTTAAAAATTCAAATACTTGATAAACGATAAATAAGGCACTCCATAGTATTGGTACACCAATGGTTGTATCCATTAGTAAATTGACAAAATACCAATCACATTCACTATGTGCCTCATCACTACCATCTCCACCACTTCCTCCACCTTCACCTGGTCGTTGAGGTACGTTACTACTATTGTTCGCCACAAACAACAACAAGAATGTCTTTGACTTTAAAAGTGATACGGTCAAGTTCAACAGATGAACACCAAAGGCACCAAGAACCTGTTTAGAAACATCGAAAAACCATACTTTCCATGGTCTTCTTGGATGCTCATAACGTCTTTTAAATACTAATGATGATACGGCTATTAGTCCTAATAACGTTTGTATTAAAAGGGAGACTGGACCAAGAAGTTCACATTTTGGTTCTGGAATGAACTTCTTCTTTCCAAAAATGTCCATCTTGTGTACCCAATGAGTGATATTGCTATGGGTTATTTGTAATATTAATGGCTAGATAGACTCAATCAGTTAAAGAATTTACTCTTGATTGCTTTTCGGTGTATTTTTGAAGATTGCATTAAAAAGTGTCATATTTTCTCATGGCCCTTTTTTTGTGTCTCATCGCAAGTCCGCTTGGAAATTTGTTGTGTTTGAAGGAAAAGAGCTCAGTTTTAACACAACTCGGGACGAAATTGGGTGAGGCTAAGCAATAGGTGGGGCTAAGCATTATAACTACGGTGTTGGTAGTTTACAAAAATGGAATAAAACTAATCTATCAAAAGTGTTTTACTCACTTGGATTAACGCTTCACTAACTTCACCACCGGACTTTTTTAGGTTCAACAGGGCACCTGCAATATACCTGGCATTATTATGAATTGACCTTGATGCGATATTGATCTCATCTGAGTTTGAGATTGTAGTCTCAGCAGTGTTCAATACCGTGAGAATACCTTGAGTATGATTTTTAAGAATATATTCAGGTCTGTGTTGTAATAAGATCCCAATGGTCTTTGTTAGTTCAAATATATAGTTTGCAGGTATGTTTGGATTGGGGAAGTTGAATACTCTTGATACTAATGAGTCCAATAATTTTGAATCATCATTGTGATAGACTTGTAACTTATTGATGAAAAGGATCAAAATAAGATTGGTTTCGTAGTTTGATTCAGATGATAATAACGATTGTGGTATAGTACTCTTGAACATTAGTTGAATTTGAGATTTGTTCAACAAGACTATGAATTTTTTAAGAAATGCAATTAATAGAGTTGTAAAATTTGTATAATATCGACTGTTTCTCAAAACGGCTTCAATTAACAATTCAAATTTGGGGAAAATATCTGCATGGAATGGATATGCTATTGTATCAAAACTTATTAAATTTTTCAATGCATGTAGTATACCTTGAAATTGTATAGGATCTACCAAATAATCATATTTCAATAGCATTTGAGAGATTATAGAAGGATCAGTTTCAATCACTTGGTTTCTATCAGAAGCTGAGGAGATAGAATTACCAATGATGGTTAATGCACTTGATATATAATATCCATTCTTTTCATGAGGATCTTGAATTATAGGAATTGTGAAATTTAAGAGCACTTTGTTTGAACTTGACAAGTTTGAAGATATGTTCCCAATTGAACCAAATACTCGTCTTTGTACAGTCAACTTATTTCGGAATGATAAAGGTTCCAATAGTTTGAAAATTTCAAACAAAGATTTTTGAATTGAAATTTCATAATAGTGTTGATCCTTTTGCAAAAATGATAGATTTGGATTCAAAGTCAACTGTTCAAGAATGTATGAGTTATTAGCAATTAATTCTGGGAATTCATCATCATCCTCAAATTTATCCATTGTCTCAATGAATCTTTTAAACTTCCTTATGAACAACTCAATAATTTTAAAAATATTTTTATGATTATAGAATTGAAATTCAATTAAATCGTTTAATAAATCAATTGCCATAAATGATTCATCACTATAACCAAGGTTAACAAATAACTTTTCAGTAATTAATTTTGCAACTAGTTGAGCGATTTTTAAATTATCAATAATCAAATTCTTTAAAAGGATTAAAACCCTTTGATTCAACTCATCATCTTCAAAATTTATTTCTAACTGTTCACCAAGATGAATTATAAAATTTGAATTTTCAACAACTAAACTTCTATTATTATCGTTATCAACAATTGAATTGGCTAAAACTCTGATCAATTCCAAAAGCAATTCTCTAAATTTGTCAGCACTTTCAACATTAACTAACAGGTAATCAGCAGAGTGAACAAATTTCTTCAAATTATTCACAACCAATGGATCATCTCTATTATAATCTTCTCGTAATTTAACAGCTAGTTGATCCAATAACGTTATATAACTTTCAACGAAAACAGTATCAGTGTTTAACTTCCCCAATTCACATTCGTGTACAAAACTATCGAGTCCATAGACAATCTGATCCAAATCCATATCTCCACAGCACTCTGCTTTTGCTAGAACCTAATTGCAAATACCATTTGAGATCAACACCAAACCGGTACTTATTCAATACTGTTAAATAATAGACATTTTCACTAAACCCATTTGGTCGGAAATAACACATTTTTCTTTAAATTTTCACGTGATATTAAAAAAAAAGAAAAGTAAGTCGGAATGTCAAAATTATCAAATTTGATAAATATTTTCGTTTATTTTAGCGAAAAACCGGCTTTTTACCAAATTTTTTTTAATTTAATTTAATTACCCGGGTTACACAACCCAAGAATTTATTATCGGCAGTATCAAGAAACGACTAGAAACAAATCGAACATTAAAACATCAGTTGAATTTGTATATTGTAAACCATTAATAAATCTTATTGATTGGATTTGGTACTAGTTTGCTTGGGTTAATAGATAATAAGACACACCTTTTTCCTAATTGTTACATCAAACCTTTGGAAATCGACTAGTGAAATTTATCAGTTTTTTTCCATTCATATATTGATTTTATCTCACCTTTCAATCTGATATCAATTGAGCTCAATATCATTAATAGGACTCACATTAAAGAGAGAATTTGTTAAAAGAGAGCGGCTATATCATATTCTTGCTCTATTCATAAATCAGCATCAAAAGGAGCTCACTATTGTGCTTCTTGTTAATACATACAACAATAGGGGTATTATAGATCATCACTCTACTCTTCTCATCATTTTCTTGCTATAAGCGAAATACCCTCGTCATAAACACACCGGCACATTGACATAATCTACTTATACTATCTATATATATATATTGATAAGCATCGCTAAAGAGATCGAACATAACACACACATACAATATGGCTGTATCCCCGGATCCAAGCAGACGAATTTTTTCACCACACCCAAGTTCAACAAAGACACCTACATCATCCATAACGGCCTCCTCCACGACCACAACAACATCCAGCAAACCAAATTTATCATCCTCATCATCATCCTCATCATTAGCATCTGGGCCAACTTACGCAACGACACCCACAAGTTATAGCACGAACAATTCACATCCTCATACCCTAACACATGCCAAATCTAAGCTTTCAATGGCTTTTGCTGCTGCTAAAGAATCATCAACGACAACTGGTTCTGGCAGACTACCGCCTCAATTAAACACAAATCTATCATCTACTCATACTCTAGAATCTAGAAGTAATAGCAACAATAACAGTGATCTAGAGAACAATAATAATAATAATAACGCTGATAATTCCATTGAAGAGGATGAAGAATCTAGTTCTGATGAAGATGACGATGAAATAGATCCGAAAAATGAAGAGCATCATGAAGATTATAAACAAGGTGGTTATCATCCAGCTTTCAAAGGTGAAACCTATAAAAATGGTAAATATACTCTTGTTAGAAAATTAGGTTGGGGTCATTTTAGTACAGTTTGGTTAGCTAAGGATAACGAAGAAGGTAAACATGTAGCTGTGAAAATTGTTCGTTCTGCAAGACACTATACTGAAACTGCATTGGATGAAATCAAACTATTGAAACAAGTTAGTTGTAATGATTTAACACATAGAGGTAAAAAACATGTTATTGCATTTTTAGACTCATTTATTCATAAAGGTACAAATGGTTCACACGTTGTTATGATCTTTGAAGTTCTTGGTGAAAATTTATTAGGTTTGATTAAAAAATATAAACATAGAGGTATACCAATGGTTTATGTTAAACAGATTGCTAAACAACTATTATTAGCTTTAGATTTTTTACATAGAGAAGTTGGTGTCATTCATACTGATTTAAAACCGGAAAATGTATTGATTGAAATTGGTGATGTTGAACATATAGTTAAAATGGTGGAAACTATAGAAAAAGTTAATAAAGATCAAAAAAAATTAGAAAGAAGACAATCAAGACTATCAAGCGTTAGTTCATCAATTCCTCATTCAAGTTCAAATTCAACAAATTCAACACCATCAAGGAATGGTAGAAGATCAAGAAGACAAACTTTAATCACCGGTTCTCAACCATTACCTTCTCCAATTAGTTCTGGGCAATTTTTTGAAAGTTATTCATTCAGAACAAGTTCTCCATTGAAAACTCCAACTCTATCTAAAATTGATTTACATTCATCTGCTCAAGTGGAGAGTACCTTGTCATGTATGTCAATTTCATCTGAAAATAAAACAATAACTAATGAAAATGCTTTGGAAAGTCCAATAGATGAGAGATCATCAATTCCACAATCACAAGACACATCATCTTCAATCACAACAACGTCGAAACAAGAAGAACTCATAGGTGTCAAGATCGCAGACCTTGGTAATGCATGCTGGTACGATGAACATTTCACGGATGATATTCAAACAAGACAATACCGTTCTCCTGAAATTCTAATTGGAGCACAATGGGGTTGTTCAGCTGATGTATGGTCCTTAGCATGTCTAGTTTTTGAATTATTGACTGGTGACTATCTATTTGATCCTGTTGAAGGTCACAGTTATACAAAAGATGACGATCATATTGCTCAGATCATTGAACTTTTGGGCAAATTTTCAACAAGTCTACTCAAAGATGGGAAGTATTCAAGAGAGTTTTTCAATTCAAGAGGTGAACTGCGTAATATTACAAAGTTGAAACCATGGGGTTTGAAAAATGTTTTGATGGAAAAGTACAAGTATAGTGATCAAGACGCTGAGGAAATTTCAAGTTTTTTAAATCCAATGCTTACTATAAATCCAGAAAAGAGATCAGATGCTGGTGGGATGATAAATCATCCTTGGTTGGCTGGTGCTAAAGGTTTAGAAAATGTTGTTTTAGAAAGACCATTATGTGGTTGTGGTAATGATATTCCTGGGTGGTCAAGAGAAGTCAAAGGTCATTCAAAGCATTGAACAAAATAAATAAAACGTATATAAATATTCCCCCTTTTCAGGTCGAATCTAGATAGATTTTAAGATGAATAGAGTTTGTTCCATTACAATTATGTGCCTATATATAACTATAGTTTCGCTTGCGGTTTTACAATCTTGTCAACAATTTCTAACACCTTCTGCCCTACACCATAACTGAGTTCATAGCCCATCCCTCCAGCACCATAAGCATGTACTATCTTTACGTTATCAACATTCTCTAATTCGACTCTAATTCCACCTTTTCTTGCTGGTCTAAATCCAACGTTGATACGTCTAATATCTAGTTCACCATTTGGACCAAACAACTCTGGATACAACACTTTACCTTTTGTAATCAATTGTTGGGTATCCTCCTCTTTAGGAGTTGTTGTGAAATCATTGAATTGCTTCGTACCACCAAGAATAACACCCCCGTCCAATGGTCTTGGTATATGGAAAGTCCACTTACCATCTCTACCTTGATGAGTCACTGTCTTGTTATAAAAAGGATATCCTTGAGGTGGTTTGACCAAAAGTGTTTGTCCTCTGATCAAGAAAGAAGCTGGGTCAAATCCACCTAGATATTGTAACCCTTTCCCAGTAGCATTGACAATTATAGATCCAGGATACAGTTGAGAAGCATGTTTTAACGAGTGCAATTCAGCTTTCACAAACTCAACACCATATTTGAACGCTAACTTTCTTTGTAAGTACTGAATATATAAAGGAGAATTCAAAACCCATGTCTTATAACTAGCCCCAAACTCAACACCTTTTGGTAATTCATCCTTACTCAACTCTTTAAAGTCTTCAATGTCTTCGTAATAACCTCTAGCTTTGACATCGTACAAACCTTTTACATCAAGAAGATCAACACCTTCGACAAACTTAACAGAACTTTCTGGTTCCTCTTTACTCAACTTCTTGAAATGTTTCAACGTGACTCTAGTCAATTGTGATTCAGCAAAGGCTGTGTCATCAATACTTGGAAATGGTCTAAAATGCGCCCCGGCCCATGGAGATGTATATTGTGGATTTAATGGATCATCAGGGAAATGTGCAGCGATTATCTTGACTTTATGACCTTGTTCAGAGAGTGAAAGAGCCGTTGAAAGACCAATTACACCTGCACCCACAACTATTATTGTACCTGACATTTGTGTCCTTGATATAGAACGTTATAAAACTTGTAAGACACAAAATGAGAGATATAAAGAGGGATTTGATTGGTTTAAATAAAGATGTGTCATAATTTGATGAATTCGATGAAAAATCCAAAAAAAAAAAAAAAAAAATGGTTTTGATTGTTATTTATCAGGCCATTATTAGAATTACGGAGAACTTAGGACAAAAGACCGTGTTCGTTTGATAAGAGAAAATTATCATTCTTAAAAATCTTTTTGAAGCTTTTATAAAGGCTTTGTATAAATTATATAGGCAAAAAAACAATGGGAAATATACACTTTGAAGAAATCATATATGAAAATTAAAAACAATAAATCATTAGTTTGAAAAATTTCAAATTTTTCCTTTAATCTAAATCTAAATCACCTTCAGCATCTTTGTTTTCAGCTTCAGCTGGAGTTGAAGAATTTTCTTTTAATTTTTGAGAAAATTTTTGATATTCAGCAGCTTCCTTTTTGGCTCTTGCAGCTTCCTTTTTTTCATTTTCAGCTTGTAAGTATCTACCTCTGATTAAGTTACCTTTAGAAGCTAATTCTTCGTATTTAGCAGTAAAGACACCTAATGAAGCATCTTCATGGTCGTATAACCAATCTTCGGTTTTCAATAATAATGCAAGTAAATCTTCCTTTTCTTGTTCAGAAACAAATGGAGCATATTTATCATCTAATTTACCTCTAAAATCATACAAGTATTCTTCAATTTCATTTCTTTTGTTTTGAATTTTAAATACTAATTCATCACCAGATGCTAACTGACCTTCTTTTTCTAAGAATGAATTTAATTCTTTTTCTGAGAATGAAGCATCTTTGGTGATAATTGTTAGATCGTCTTTCTTAACGATTTTCTTAACTTTTTTGTATTCTGGTTCGTAATCTTCTGGTTTTTCACCTTCACCAGTGTATGGAATTTCTTCATCAACTTCAACTTCTTCAACGGTGTAAGCTGATTCAATGCTGTAGAATCCTGATTCGTTGTTTCTTAGTTTAGCTTTAACTGAAATAGAACTTGAACCTTCAGTTGGTTTAACACCTTTGATTTCCCATTGAGCAATATCAACAGTAGTACCTTCTGGTAATTCATTTGGATTTGTGTATTTAGCTTCAACTTTGAAATCACCAGTTCTTTCTAAAGTGATAACTTTGGTTGATGGGAATGGAGAACCAGCTGGGAAGACTTCCAAATGGTCATCATCACCTTCAATCTGTTGATCCCAGTGGTATGAGACTGAGTGTGGGTTTATATCAGTGAATTTGAAAGGACGAACTCTTAAGGTTGGTGAATGGATGGCACAGATGAAAGTGGCACCTCTAGCGATGGCTTCATCTTGGTTTAAGTGGAAAGATAATGGTTTACCAAAAGCTTCAGAAATTCTTTCCTTTAATGAAGGAACTCTTGAACCACCACCAATGACTTCAACGAAATCAATGTCATCTTTCGATAGACCTGAGATTTTCAAAGCTTGTTCAATTGGTAAATGGGCTCTTTCTAATAAAGGAGTGACTTTTTCTTCTAAAACTTCTCTAGTTAATGAAGAAGAGAAATCAATATCATTGATAACAGATTCAACGTTAAATGGAGCTTGAGTGTTTGCAGATAAGACTTTTTTAATCTTTTCAGCAGAAGCTAAAATTCTTGAAAAAGATTTTGGATTTTCTCTAACTTTAACTTTATATTTTGAGTCCAATTCATCAGCGAAATGGTTGGCAATGGCATAATCGAAATCTCTACCACCAAAGTTTTTGTCAAAAGAAGTACCTAAAACTTTTAATTCACCTTTTTTCAAGGCGGCAATGGTAATTTCATAGGCAGAATGACCAATATCAACAAAGGCAATGTTTAATGCTTTATCCTCTGGTAAATCAGTTTTGAACACTCCGTAACCAACAGCAGCAGCGGTCAAATCGTTAACAATTCTAACTGGGTTCAATTGAGCAATTCTAGCGGCATCAGCAATGGCATGACGTTGAGATTGAGAGTAATAACCTGGAACGGCAATAACAACATCTGAGATGTTGGCTTTAGTTTCCTTAGCAACGGTTGATTTGACTTTGTTGAAGTACATAGCAGCCAATTGGGTAGAGGTAAACTGTTGTTGTTCACCTAAGAATCTAACTTTAGCACCAACTTTACCGTTGATATCAACTAGTTGAGTAGTAATAAAACCTTGTTCTCTAGCAACATCTGGATGGTTGAAATCTAAACCAACAATTCTCTTGATGTTATCAACAGTGTTCTTAATGTTCGAAGTCTGTTGAGATTTACCAGATTCACCGATAAATCTATTCTGTTGACCAAAACCAACTAAAGTTGGAGTTGAACGGTTAGAAACCTCATTGACGACAACGTCAATACCTCTGTTACGGGCAACGGCGACAACGGAACTATCGTTACCAAAATCTATACCAAATGGAGCACTCATCTTTGTATAAATGAAAATAGTATTGTATATAAAAAGTATACCTTATAAAAGTAATACGTGGCAATGAAAAAAACTTCAATTTACAAACATTTGATCTTTCTTTTCTCTTTTTTCTTTATACTTTTTTGTCCATTGAAAAAAAAAAAATAAAGTAGAAAAAAAAAGATTTCAAAAGAAAAAAAAAAAAAAAAATGTGGCAGGGTTACACTTTTAGAACTTTCTAGATGAGTTACTTAAAATGGACGAGTTTCCTATTTCGGGTGTTTATTGCTACATTTTATCAACTGGTTTTAATAGCTTCGTAATTTGTCATATATTAATTAACCCCATGTTTTGTTTGAAATACAATCAGATTCAAGTGCTTCTGATGATAGTCACAAGTGTTTGCCATCCGGGTTGTTCAATGAGTCTATATGCATCTTCGAGTTCGTGCTTTGTGGCAATCTTGATCACAAGTTCCTGTTCGTATTTGGATAAGATATCCAATGAAAATAAATAAATAATTAGGTGGAAATCTGATAAAGAGTCAATGATATCTATAGAGTTGTGTGAATCCAGTTTTAAATGTTTACTCACTTGTTGTAAATCTTGTGAAATTCCCAAAGCTTGACGGTTTTCAATTGGGAATTTATTAGATTTGAAAACAGGTGATGGTTCTTGTGGGAACCCATGTGTTAATGTTATTAATAAATACTCCACTGGAAATGCAGGTTTAGCATTGACTTTCACTGCTAGTTTGTATTCGTTTATCTTGTTGTAAAAAATTTCAGGAACATAGCGTTCTTCGTTGGTTTCATTTATATATGCAAATGAAGGTTTTGTTGAACCGGTTAATATATCACCTTGTACCAGGGCTTCAGCACTTTCAGAAACTTGATATGATGAAATATCAATTTCACCATCTAAATTACCAGATATAACACATGTAACAAATTTTGATGAAAATTTCCCTGAATCTGAAAATTTGGTTAAATTTGGATAGTTTTTCTGCAATTTTGCACTAAACTTAACTTCTAAGGATGACAAAAAATAGGAATCTTTATGCCTTTTACAAATCACTGTACCATCACCTTGACCAGCATCTGTTAAATCGGTGTATATGACACCAATTTTGTATAATCCGAATTTTTGTGCAATTTCATCAATTTTCAACTCATCCTCCCATGGCAATCCTAAAGTAACACCATCATTTTCATCATGTTGAGCAGGTTCATAAATAGCTTCAACTACCCCTTTGATTCCTAATGGTACTTTATCATATTTTTCATAGGTACCATATAAAAATCCTAATCTTTGAGTACCTGATTGTCTCCAACTTTCAATAAAAGTATTAACAATATCAAAATTGGCAAACTCTAAATGATCAACCATTCTAAAATCTTGTTGTTGTAAAGTTATTGCACTTGGTTGACATTTAGAACAGATCCCCTTTGGCCATGGTTCATGACCGCCTTTACATTTCTTGTTAATTGAAAAATTAGATTCTGTTAATGGTGATATGTATGATGATCCAGTACCCTTGTTGACGTGCTCGTTCAACTCTTTCAAATGTGAATGGAATGATTTATGTTTGATGGCATTTTCCTCCAAATATTCTTTGTTCCATGGTGGTAATGATGAACAGTATTCACACATACCTTTATCACCATGTTTACAAAATTTACTTCTTTTCCTTGGGATCAATCCATCCAATGCTTCCAATTCTATATCCACTGGAAGTTCCTGTACTGTAGACGGATTTATAACAGTGGGTAATTGAACAAATGGTTTACCACCTGAAAAGGAAGCATTGTTATTTGGACCCACTAGATCATTATTTTGTGTCTCTGTTGTTGTAGTTGCTATTGAATCCTCATAGTCTAAAAACAACTGTTCACCATTTGAAAACCTCAATTCCTCAATTGTATTCCCAGCCCATAGTGCAATAGACTCAAATGGACCCGTCTGCTTCTGTGAAATGGTTATAGTTGATTTATCCACTCCTTTAGGTAATTTCTCTGCAATTTCATCAACAATAGTTAAAAAATCATTAGAATTGGCTGTCGAAAGTCTAAATTGACCGTTTTTCGATCTGAATCTTAAAATCTGTGCTTTATCCGTTAGTAAAGTATCAAATAATGATTCAATTCTTACTACTTACAATTGAACTCATTTTGTACGTTCCCTATCAGACTCTTTTAGCCTTGCAAATTGTACAATTTGACTTGGTTTCTTAAACATTTTTGCCATCATAAAATATACTATTTTGTTCTCTTTTTTGAATTTCGGAGAACCAAAAAAAAAAAAAAAAAATTAACAAAAATCATGGAAAACCATCGACGTGTTTAAAAGATATATAGTTTATATAAAAGAGATTTTAAATTCCAGTTCTCAAGCAGTTTATTTCACACTGGAATAAGAAATAATGTCAGCAGAAGAGCCGATTGTCGAAGAGATCACCAAAAAAATCTCCGTCTACACACCAATCATCTATGTTACGGTACTAATCACAGCTCTTGTTATATTTTCAATAAACTATAGGAAGCAAAAGATCAATGATCTTTATAAACAAAAACCATTCTTTGGTGAAAACATCCCAAAGGATTTATACTTCCAGTTGAAAGAATCACCAGAGAAAGTCAACCATAAGGTTTTGAAAGCTGCCCTTTTAAGAAGAGGTGCTGAGTCTATTAGAAGAACCATCAAATTAAAAGAAGTCACTCCATTCTTGACACAACTATATCAAAAGGGTTCCATTGGTGATGATCTATGGGAAAGATTCCAATACGCTCAGAAACTAGAACAGTTAGAAGTGCAAGAGATTGTAGCTGAAACTGCTCTATACAAAGAAGGTTGGGTTGGAAAATTTGTTCCATTGTTAACTGAAATTTGTTTCAATGAAGCTTTAAGAAGAAGATATAACTCATTAGAAGATAGAAAACTATCATTGTTGGATCAATGGGGGTTAAGCGTTAATGATGATGGGACTCTTTATATTCCTAACAAACCAGAATTACCAAAACAGGATATCAAAGCTATTGTAACGAATAATGAATCTGGTGACAAAACCACTGCTAGAGCTAAATGATAGGTGTCTCAATACAAGTTCAATTAAATAGTTTGCACCTCTCTTAGAGAATTAAAAGTTGTGTGTAGTAATTACAATTTCGTTATAATAATATAAATATGCTTATACTTGCCTATTATGCTTTATTTCCATGAACCAGATGACTATTTACAAAAGGAGGTAAGATGATAGATATTTAGTTTCTTCTCTTGCCTCTTTTACCAACAACTTGGAAATCCCAACCATCGTTATCACCAGAGTCATTAGTAACATCGGCACCATTTCCAAGAGTGTTAACATTGACATTTTCACTTAATCTTAAAGCATCACTCCAACTCATACCATCTTTTGATTCAACTTCAACGGTTTTTCTACGTTTCAAGAAATCTCTTGCAAATCTTCTACCATCCATAGTAGCACTACTTGAATAGATAGTATCAGCAATGATTTCAGCAGATTCGTTCGAGTTGATAGGTAAAGCTAAGAAAATGGATAAAGTATCGTTCAAATTAACACCTTTGTTTAACTTGATTGTAGAACGACACCAATTCAAAAATTCTTGACGTGGTGATGATGCTTTGGAAGTATGGTTAACAATCGGAGATTTGATTGCATATGCATTAGTTGGAATTTGTTGAGCAGAGACACTGCGTAAAACATCTGGAGTCAACTTAGTTGTGTTAACTCTTGGTTGAGATGGTTTTGAAGTGATGATTGGTTTAGTAATAGTTGGAACCGTGGTCCATGCATTGGCTGTTGGACCAGATGATGTGGCAATTGATGCAAATGAGTTTTTAGTTGGTAATGCAGGTTTGATGAGGGAGATGTTATTGGATAATGATGCACTGGTTGAGGTTTGAAGTTGGGAAGCAGCAACAGCTTGTGCTTGAGAAGCGGCAGCAGCAGCAGCGGCAGCTTGTGCCTTTTTATCAGCTTCAGCTTCTTCACGTTGAATATCCAATAAAGTTTTGGTTGGAGTTGAAGAACTACTGGCTTTACCACCCCATGATGCAGTTGAAGGTAATGATTTTTTAAGAACTTCAGCTTCTTTAATAGTCTTTTCAGTATTGGCCAACAGTTGAGCAGTGATTAACCTATCCTTTTCAGCTTTTAATTTTAGCTGTTTCTTGTTTTCTTCAGCTTCAATTTGTTGAATTTGATTCAAAGTTAACTGAGGTGTCGACTGTTGAGATTTTGAAGCCCATGGTGCAATTGATGAAGCTTTTTTCAACTCTGGTTTGGAAACTGATGCTTCAGATGAAAATGGTTGTGCTTGTTCTTGTGGTTGTGCTTTGATTGGAGCTGGGTTTGATTTCACTTGAGTTTGTGGTTGTTGAGTCAAAGCTTGTCTTTTCAGAATGGTCTTCGCTTTAGGTTTTTCATTGATTGCTTTTGATTCTTGAACTCCAGCATCCTTTTTAATTGGTTTGGTATCAGCAGTTAGTTGAGAATGTTGATGAGATTCAACTTCAGGAACGATTGGTTCTTTAACTTCTAATTGAGTATCTCCCAAAACGTCATTTATAACTTGGGTATGAATTTGATCAAATAACTCATCTTCATGGGAATTAACAACTTTTTGTTCTTGATTATAGTTATCGTTTAAAGAACTACCTCTAGTTAAGAAGTTATCAGCGTTATTATTACCAATGATTGCAGAGTTTAAAAATGGTGATTGATTATTACCATTTCTGAAATCAATGCCATTTTGATGATTATCGTTGTTGTTATTCAACCAAGGAGACGTACGACCAGATTGAGTTGAAGCCCAGCCTTGTTGAACTTTACCAATTTGTGGTAATTGTGCTTGAGGTTGATGAGTGATGAAAGGTGATTGGGATTGCTGTTGATCAGTGGTGTTATCCGTTGCAGAAGTGGTAGTGGTGGGAGAGTTGAACAAATTTTGATCATTGTTGAATTGAAAGTTCGAAGTTGATGAAAATTGTTGAAATGGGATTGATGATGTTGATGATTGGAGTGATGGTAATGGGGTTAAAAATGGACTTGGTCCTAACAAATTTTTGAAATCTTGAAGAGGAGTGAAATGGAACTCTTCTTCTCTTCTTAATTGTAAAGCATCGTTTAAATATCCAGCTTGTTGCCATTGATCCATATTATATCCATCAAATGGACCTTGTTGAATACCATTAGGATCTAGGTAGTACCAGTTGATCTGATCTGGTTGCAACAGTAACGGCTGTTGTTGCTGTTGTTGTTGGAATTGATTGAAATCATGTTGGGATTGCTGATGATGTAATTGTGGTTGTTGTTGAGGTTGAACTAATGGACTTGCAATAGATGGTGAGAAAGATCTATGATTATTATCAAGGGTTGACAGGTTTGTTTTAGATACAAAAGGACTTTGAGAGTTTTTGATGTTTTTCAATATACTTGCAATATCTAGGGCAGATTGTTCCTCTGATGACCAATTGTTGATATCGTTTAGCTTTTCAGTGAGTTCAGCTACTTGAGAGGAAGAGTTGGTGTTGGTGTTGGTGTTGGTGTTGGTATTACGATGATTGTTACCATTCGACCCATATCCACTTCTTCTACTTTGATGATGCTGTTGTTGGTTCTGCTGCTGCTGTTGATGTTGCTGTTGTTGTATAGAACGATCGATTTCAACTTGTTGGACCAAGTCTCTAATTGAATTCAAAGATCTATATTTTTCCTCAAACCCATTCTGCTGTAATTTATCCTGGATTTGAGTCCAAATTTTAAGTAGATCATCAGCAGTATAAACTTTTTGAATTCTATTTGAATCCAATTGTTGATGTTGCTGTTGTTGATGATCGTATTGAAACTGATCTTGATCTTGATTATCCCAATTAGGCTCTGATTTCAAAGCATCTTGAGATGTTGATTTAGAGGACTTTGGACGCATCCTATAAAGAATTGTTAGTAAAAATATAACTATATGAATATATATATATATATATATATATAGATCTGTAGAGCTTACCAAGATGGGCCAAATGATAATGATGGAGATTGAGACATTGTGAATATTAACTATAATTAATTAAAAGTTTTGAAGTTTGATTTTAGGAGAAGTACCAATACAAATCAGTTTATGTGTCGTATATATGACAATAGTATAGATCAATGATTATTGTTATAATGAGATTAATTAAGAAAAGTTTTCTTTAATTTTTCCTTCACCGAGTCTTGTGTAGTAAAAATAAATTATTCACTAAACTCTTCGCTTCCAACAAAATTATAAAAAAATTTTCAGCTAAAAGGCAAAAAAAGCATTTGTAAAAAAAAAATAGTTTACTCCAGTTTAAAAAAAAAAAAAAATCTTAGACGCGAGAAAGGGCAAAAGAAAAAAATTATGTAATCAAAAATCTAAAGTAAAACTTCTTTAATAATCCTAGACCCAAAATGAATATTAACATTTTACAACAAGACTGATAAATATGTAAAATGATAGACTAGGAGTCTAGGATTTGTCTTTATTTCTTTGAGGTTCAAATTGGGGAGAAGAGTAATCAAATATCAGGTTTTATCATATACAATGTTTGTAGGTTGTCAACGGATTATTCACTACAATGTTGTTCAATAAGTTAAACTGAGACTCTATTCAATTTACGATATTCTCTTTTTTTAGTATACACTTTATTTGATTTTGATAACAATAACAGTTATAGGTTTAATCTTTTTTCCATTTCACTATGGAATTCCCCACCAATTCCACCAAATGCATTAAAACCTTCATCTCCTTTATAAATATCTTCCCAATCAACTTGAGTATCTTTATTCAACAATATATCTCTATGTAAATTACTTGAACCACCAGTAACGGTAGGATTATAATCACTTTGTTCGACAATTGCCAATTCCATACTTCTTTTGATTGGTTCACTGGCCCCGAAAATACGTCTATACTGTTCAAGTTTCAAATCATGTTGGGTTTGATCCCAGTTTTGTAGACGAGCTTCTAAAGGGTGTCTGTTGTTGATTTTCGAGCTGATGGATAATGGACCTTGGTTGGTTCTAAGTATGTCTTGTAAAGCTGGTGCTGATGGTGCTGTTTCACCATACTTGGTGGAATCAATTGTGGATGGTTGTTTACTATCTGGAACTATTCTAAGACTCTATATAAAAATTGTTAGTCTCGATTAATGTACCATTTTTTTGTTTTTCCTTTATTAGACTTACCATTGTTTGTACCTTGTTATTTTGTTTTCTTGTATGTTCTGTTTTATATAACACTTAATTGATTAGTGGCAACAAAAAGCCTTTATAAGTTTATGTTTTTTTTTTGTGATTTTCCAAAAACGAATTCAAATTTCCGGGCTTTTTCTATCAAAACTTGATATATATACATAAATACAATGTATCGAAATCTACTATACACAAGCTCTCTGTTTAAGATCTCTATCCTATCTATAAATGACTACAGAAAGCAGGCTTTACAAAGCCAGATATAAAATACATACTCATCATACACAGTCCACCACTACAATCAAGATCAGCCCCAATGGTAAACTATTTGCTACAGGTTCATCAGATTCAACGATTAAAATATTTCAAGTATCAAATGGTCAACTAATATCTACACTACGATCGCATACAACTGGTATATCATCGTTATCTTGGTCACCGGATTCCTTACAT
Organism: Taiozyma peoriensis; assembly: GCA_030574875.1. Classification (NCBI taxonomy): domain Eukaryota; kingdom Fungi; phylum Ascomycota; class Saccharomycetes; order Phaffomycetales; family Wickerhamomycetaceae; genus Taiozyma; species Taiozyma peoriensis. Next base: position 24,756 of record JAJMFM010000075.1, read on the forward strand.
CTAGCATCAGCATCTGATGATACAACGATAAAACTTTGGAACGTTGAATTTGGTGAATGTATCAAGACTTTTAAAGGTCATACGTATCATGTCACATGTGTTGAATTTAACTATAAGGGTAATCTATTGATAAGTGGTAGTTCCGATGAAGCCATAAGAATTTGGGATGTTCAAAATGGGAAATGTCTCAAGACTTTAAGTGCTCATTCTGATCCAATTGCATCAATTGATCTAAGTTGGGATGGTACAATTATAGCATCAGCAAGTTATGATGGTATGATTAGACTATTTGATACAGAATCTGGACAATGTTTGAAAACTTTGATCTATGATAAAAGTGGGTCCTCATTCCCTGTTTCATACGTTAGATTCACTCCTAATGGGAAATACTTATTAGCTACAACGTTAGATAATACGATAAGACTTTGGGATTATATGCAAAATAGAGTTGTTAAAACTTTTAAAGGGGGTGTTTTCGAAAAATACACCTGTTCAACAAGGTTTATCATAGAATCAAAAGATCCCTTGATCGTATCAGGATCAGAAGATGGTCAAGTTTTAATATGGGATTTACAAAGTAAGAAAATTTTAGATACGTTAAGCATTGGAGACAAACCTGTTTTGGAAGTTGACGTTTTAGGAAAGTTGTTGATGTGTGTGGATATGGATGGTGTTGCACAGTTGTATGAGTTGGATGACACATTTAAAGGATATGATAGTGATAGAACTGATACTGATTGAATATATGTCTGTCATACGAAACGATCAACTGGTGATACATCTCTTTGAGTAGACTCACAATAGTGATTGAATTCAGTGATTACTATTATGAATAGTAAAGAAGAAATATTTTCTTTTAGTCTACTTAGTCTCTTTTTTCATTCTCTAGAACACTTAAATGGTTTTTTTGACCATCAAGTCCCAAAAACCTTATTTTCTAGATCTTTTTTAAATCGGTCGAAACTTTCGAGGCAACAACAAAAAAAAAAAAAACAATGAAAATTTGAATTAAAATTTGAATATGAACGAGACTTGAAAATGTAAACATTGCATTGAAGAATCTTAAACTTCAGACAAGTCTACGTACGCGTTCCTAAATACTCTTTCTGGCTTGCAAAATGACAACTCAAACCCTGACATACCAAGAGCTCGTTGAAAGTCTCTCCAGTGATGAAATCATCAGAGAATTCCCAGAAGTGATACCTTTACAAAACACCACTGGAGAATATTCATCTTCATCATCATCTTCTTCAACTGCCAATGGTAATGATGTTTTCAGTGGACATGATCAAGAACAGATTAAACTGATGGACGAACTTTGTATCGTCTTGGACTATAACGATAAGCCAGTTGGTGCTGGTACTAAAAAACTATGTCATATAATGGATAACATTGAAAAGGGTCTATTACATAGAGCATTTTCTGTTTTCCTATTCAACGATGAAGGCAAACTACTATTACAACAGCGAGCATCTGAAAAGATAACATTTGCTGATATGTGGACAAACACCTGTTGTTCACATCCTTTGGCCGTACCAAGTGAATTAGGTATTGCTGGTGATCTTGTAAGTTCTGTTCAAGGTGCAAGAGTTGCAGCTCAAAGAAAATTAGATCAAGAATTAGGTATAGAAGCCAAATACGTCCCATTAGACGATTTCAAATTCTTGACAAGAATTCACTATAAAGCTCCAAGTAATGGTCCTTGGGGTGAACATGAGATTGATTATATCTTTATCATCAAGGCTAATCCAGTGTTAAACATAAATCCAAATGAAGTTAGAGATTTCAAATACGTTGATGCTCAAGAGTTGAAATCAATGTTTAAAGATGATTCTTTAGTCTTTACACCATGGTTCAAATTGATTTGTGAATCCTATCTATTTAACTGGTGGGGAGATTTGAAAAATCTTGACAAGCATAGATCTGATGACATTGATCGTTTACTATAAATAGGACTCTACCGAACAAAAAATAGCATCTCATTGACAAACATGTAGTACTAGAATCACTAGGCTAAATCTTTTTATGTAACATCGCTTATTTGCTTCTCTTTGTATTAAACCCGAGTCAGAGTCTCGGAGCCAACAGCTTTGTTGCAGAGTCAAGTCGTTTAGAAAACCCCCCCACGAAGGAAGAATCATCCAAACACCATACGGGATTAAACGTATATTTTTTTTTTTTTTTTTCTTATAATCGCATCAGCTTATACAAAAATTTGTTCAGCTTTTTTAGCCATTAAAATATAAAGAATTAGTAAACTATTTCATAAAAGATCTGATACTTTTTTATAGCTTTTTATATCAGGCTTTATTTTTTTCTGGTTTCAATCTTTTTTGATCTTTCATTTTAGTCTTATTAATTGATGGTATTGCTATTCAAGATATTATTAGACTTTTGAATAGATATATAAGAAATGCTTACACAATGCCTTAAGAGCTCTTTAGCTCGTCCAACACAATCAAGAATACTTATAACAAGAAGAGCATTAGCATCTTTATCCTCAGAAGAATCACAAACACAATCACAACAAACCATACCGCTACCAGAAAAGCCCAAAAGAATTAGACGTCGTAAAACGGTATTTTCTGATGCTTTAAACAAGGGACCTTCATTTGATGATTTTGTTAGTGGTAAAGCCGCTGAGATAGTTATTGATCCAATTGAAGCTGCTAGAAATAACGAAGAAAATAAAAGATTACCAAGTTGGTTGAAAGTGCCAATTCCAAAGGGGAAATCATTCCATAAGTTAAAAGAAGACGTTAGAGAGTTAAAATTATCAACTGTTTGTGAAGAGGCTAAATGTCCAAATATTGGTGAATGTTGGGGTGGTAAAAAATCCGAAGCAACTGCCACAATCATGTTGCTTGGTGATACGTGTACAAGAGGTTGTAGATTTTGTTCTGTAAAGACAAATAGAAAACCTGCAGCTCCAGATCCTAATGAACCTGAAAATACAGCTGAAGCTATATCAAGATGGGGATTGGGTTATGTTGTTTTAACCACTGTTGATCGTGATGATCTAATAGATGGTGGTTCGAACCATCTATCAGAAACCGTTCAAAGAATTAAACAAAAAGCACCACAAATTCTAGTTGAAGTGCTAAGTGGTGATTTTAGAGGTGATTTAGAAATGGTGAAAATATTGGCTAAATCAGGATTAGACGTTTATGCACATAATTTAGAAACCGTCGAGGTGCTAACACCTCATGTTAGAGATAGACGTGCAACTTTTAGACAAAGTTTAGCCGTCTTAAGAACAGCCAAAGAGACAAATCCAAATTTAATCACGAAAACTTCCATAATGTTAGGTTTAGGTGAAACTGATGAACAAATTTTAGAAGCAATGATGGAATTAAGAAGAATCGATTGTGATGTAGTTACATTTGGTCAATATATGAGACCAACTAAACGTCATATGAAAGTGGCAGAATACGTTAGACCTGAAAAATTTGACTATTGGAAAGAAAAAGCTTTAGAATTAGGTTTCTTATACTGTGCTAGTGGTCCTTTAGTTAGATCTTCTTATAAAGCTGGGGAATCTTTCATTGAAAACGTTTTGAAGAAGAGAAACCAGGTGAAAAAACCATTTATAGTTGAAGATGTTGCTGTGGATTCCAAACTATTGGAAACCCAACAACAACACCAACAATAGTTTTTAACCTTATCAGCATATAGAAATACACCAATTTAATAATGATGATTCCAAAAGTCATACTACAGTTATGATACCAAATATGAGTTTTCGAAAAGGGATGTTTGTAGCCACGCCTTTGCTACCAGTAAAGACTTCTGAGCAAGCTTTGATATTCAAATTGTTATGTAGATTTCAATACAATTGGTAGTGTTTTGTTCGTAGCCGAAGTTGGCATCACCAAATTCGCGAACTCAATCTTAAATCACCATACAGATATTATGAGCTGACCAGATGATCCAAATACTTGAGAGTGAGAGAGAGAGAGATAAATTGACGACACCTTCTCTTGTGGGTCTCATCCGAACTGGAGTCATGATTAAAACTATCACAAGACTAGCCTTTGCTAAAGCACCACAAAGAAGGAGGACTTTAACCTCCTCATCCGTGCAATTAAAGTCATTATTACCACCAATAGAGACTATTCTTCCCAAGTTTCAATTTCCCAAGCATACCCATACCATCGACCAAATTGAATGCAAAAAACTCGAATCATTGGGTCAAGAAGTGACAATATCAGGTTGGATAGATAAGAAACCTAAAAAATTGGGCAAAAATATAATTTTTGCAACTCTACGAGACTTTGAAGGGAATTTTACTCAAATAATCACCAAGGATAATGAAGAGATTGCTGATATGTTAAGGAAGGCTCAAGTTGAAGATTGTGTTGCTATAACTGGTGTTATTACCAAGAGATTCGAGAAAAAAGAATCTGAAAATGAGAAACTTCGTTGGGATTTGACTATAAAACAGTATCATACCTTGAACCAGAGTGATGTCCTTCCATCACAACTCGAATCTTTGAAACAAGCCTCAACCAATTCATATCCACAACAATATAGATATTTACAACTTCGTCAACCTCTTTTTCAAGAGAATCTCAAGAAAAGATTCCAAGCATCCAAAATCATTCGTGATGAACTCTCTTCTAAAGCTTTTACTGAGATTGAAACTCCATTGTTGTTCAAGTCAACTCCAGAAGGTGCTCGTGAGTTTTTAGTCCCCACAAGGAAACCATCACAGTTCTATGCATTACCACAATCCCCACAACAATATAAACAACTGCTAATGGCTAGTGGAATTAAAAATTATTTCCAAATAGCCAAATGCTTCAGGGATGAAGATTTGAGAAAAGATAGACAGCCTGAGTTCACCCAAGTTGATCTTGAAATGTCATTTGCTGATGATAAAGATGTCCAAAATGTCGTTGAGTCAACAGTTAAAAAAGTTTGGAAAAGTGTCAGAAATGAAGACATCTTAACGATAGATGGTAAAGATGGCTTGAAAGTTGATGACTTTGTCCACTTAACATATAATGAAGTTTTGTCCAGTTATGGGATTGATAAACCGGATTTAAGATCAACAATCAAGTTTAAAGACTTATCCAAGCATGCCAAATTCAAAGAAGATTCGAACTTTCCTGTTTTTGAAGCATGTGTATTGAAAGGTGCATTCGACCCAACTAAGAAATCAAAGATCCCAAGCTCAATATTTGACGAAAGAGAATACAAATCTAGAAAACCATTCATATTTCCAATAAGATCAAAAAGTGAAATCTCACAGATACTTGAAAAATTATCCAAATATACCGACATATATGATAAACAATCTATATTGGATGAATTAGACTTGCAGGCTGGTGATATACTGGCCATATCATCTCGTGCTGAACTATCATATGAAAATCCAACTCCGTTGGGAAGATTTAGACAATTGGCAATAGAAGCTTTTCCTACAAAATGGAGACGTGGTGATACGGAGTCGTTCGTTGGTGCATGGATTGAAGAGTTTCCATTATTCACACCTACGGAACCAACTGAACAAATCACGTCAGAATCATCTGCAGAAGTTTCAACTAAACAACAATACCCGCAATACAACTTCCAAAACCTTGCATCCACACATCATCCTTTTACTATGGCCTCGCCATCAACTTACCATCATCTCTCATTGAACCCGCTACTTACTATCGGACAACACTACGATTTAGTTATTAATGGCGTGGAGATTGGAGGTGGGTCTCGTCGTATTCATGATTCCACTTTACAAAGATATATACTACAAAACATTTTAGGTATTGCTAACCCTGATGTACTATTTGGCCATCTTCTAACTGCATTAGAGAATGGATGTCCTCCACATGCAGGGTTTGCCATTGGGTTTGACAGATTATGTGCCATGCTGGTGGGTAGTGAAAGTATTAGAGATGTTGTCGCATTCCCAAAGACTCAGAATGGAAGTGACATGGTTGTTGGAAGTCCAAGTTTCGTTACTGATGAAACCTTAAAGGATTACTATGTCAAGAACATTGAAAGTTGAAATGGTACTGCCTCATTTAGACAATGTATATACAATATTAGTACCCTGACTCTTCTTAATTGTTTGTATATTTGTAGCTTCAAAAAGCTATAGTGGTTACATTTGTAACATTATCATATACACCACACTTACTATTCTTACAAACACATTAAATGCTACTAGGGGTAAATGGGATCAAGATCTGCTACGAAAGGCAAAATAAACGGAGCCTTAAAATTAAACTGGATAACGTTGCACTACCATCCTATGATGGTGCAATCTGCAATCAGAGTTGAGAATATGTTTTCACAATTATCTTCTCCAAAAGAATTAATAAATCCATATCTATTCTTAAAAATAGTAATTAGTTTAGTTGAATAACGAAGAGGGTTCAAAAAATCAGAGAAACAAAATCAAAAAAAAATCAATAGCATGATAAAGGCAATAAAGGTGGATTTCTATATTATAAAACACCTTTAGTTAGCTGCAACAGCTTGGCTTTGAGAAGAAATTCTATGGCTCAAACAAGTATCTGCAGGAGCAGATTGATATCTGTGAATATTGAAAAAATCACAGATAACCTTGACATATTCAGAAGGTCTCTGGTCTAATATATCATGACTTGAGTTAACATCAACAAACTCGTTATTTGGAAAGTGTTCATGAATTTTTTCAAGACCTTCTTTGGTGATGAATGGAGATTTCAAACCTCTGATGAACTTCACAGGACCATCAAATCTAACATCTTTAGTTGACTCAACAGGCCAGTCAGCAACATCTTTAACAGCCATATCTTCCATTTGACGAACTGGGTTTAAAAAGTTAATATAACCGTCATCGAAATCAACAACAGGTGATTCAAAATCTTTAGGAGCTTTGTTAACTAAATTAACCAAAAGATTTTTTCTAATGACACCATTTGGTAAAAACTTTTTCATTGCTTGACTGGCCTTGTTTTTCCAATCTTTATCATCAGCTCTAATTTTAGCATTATCCAGCACATGAAGCATACTTTTCATGTACTGTTTCATGTATAATTCAATGTGTGGTTGTTGTACAGGAGCATTATCGATAATGACTGCAGATTTTATCAGTTCTGGAAATCTTAAAGCAGCCAACATGGATACTTTGGCACCTAGTGAATATCCAACCAGTTTAACTTTCTTTAAATCATGGTTATGGCAAAATTCTTGAACATCTTGAGCTAACGTATCATAATTAAATGGTTGAGCATGGCCAGTTTCACCATGGTTTCTTAAATCCATGGTATATACTGGAGTATGAGTACCATTGGCAATTAATTTCGAGTCTAAAGCATAAGACTTTTTAGAACCGAATATACCATGCAAAAATAGAATTGGCTCATTTTGGTTTATGTTTAAATTTTGTTGTAGGGATGGTAAAGGCATGTGTAAGTCATAGGCCATTTTAACAGTTTCACGATGTGGTAGATCACCAAGTGATTTGGCTGTTTGGCTTCTGAGGACTCTTGTTGGAAGCATTTTGTCTATGAATTCTATGTTGATATGCTAATCTTTAACAGTCAATCATCTTTGAGTTTTGTTGAATAATCGAATTAGCAGGAATTGGTTTATTTATATATAGCCAAACCATCTAAAAATATCAATCTCATGTCAACTCTAGAACCTTGACCATATGTTTCTTTTGCGCAACATGTTTTCTTTTGTCTGGTGGATGAGATAACACTTTGAACCTTTTTATCTGTTGGTTGGTACAATATTGTGCTTGATTACATCAACGGATAAAATACTTTATCTTTTGAGGACAAGAGAATTACGTTTTAAGACTTTTAATGTCCCAAAACTGATATTTGACACTAAAGTTTTTCCGCATTATGCTGTCTAAACCAAGTTGTTTGTCCTCCGAGATTGTAAATTTTTTTTCTTAAACTTTATATCCATCTCAGTTTTTTTTTCTTTTTTCAACTTGGAAATTTTCGAGAATTTGACAGCCAAGATCGATCTTATACTTGAATTTTTTTATGATTGATAAAGATCATTATGATTTTCACGTTCAAATTTGACATAGAAAAAGTTAGAATCCACCAAACAGTTGGAGCTCTTTTATCGAAGAACTCTCACTTATGTCCTGGGTGTCTAACAATTTCATCTTTATGGGAAAAAGGGCACGTTTCTTTTTGTTGCTCACAAAGTATCGCAGTTCGTGTACGTGGTTAAGGCACTATTACAAAACCTCGCTTTGAAAATAAATAAAAAAAAAAAAAAAAAAAACGTTTAGAAAAGACAATTGGGACAAATTTAAACCCTCTTAAAGGGCATTATTTTTAATTTTCTAACAAAAGTTAACACGATGTGGTAAATTCAAAACACTAAAAGAAATGTCGTAAAATGCTGATATATAGGGTTTAGGATGTCTGTCTCTATCAATTAGTCCTGGATTATACCTCTCGGAGGTTAGGAACGTAGTTTGATATGTTGAGTGCTTTAATTCCAGAAGCAGTTAAAGCCACGTGAAATGGATATATAAGCAAATGTCTTAAAAGATATGATTACTATTATTAACTACAACTTTTCACATCTCTTATATGGCTATCATTACATCGTCATGAACTTTTATATACAATCTAAAACTCAATATTCTGAGTAGTTTGTTGCGGTTCACCTTCATCTTCAACAGGGATCCCCCAATCTTCAATTTCAAATTTTTTCTTTCCATTTTTGAATGCAAATTCACTTTTCATTATCAACATTTGACCTTTTTCACTTAAAGTTGGAACTTTGTGTATATGAACCAAACCATGTTGAACTTTTGTAGGTTGATTGCTATAAGCTTTCTCTAAAAATTTGATCATATCTTGAGTGAAAGGCTCTAAATGAATCACTGTATCGAATAAATTCTCCAAGTATTTGACTAATGAAGAATCTCTTGAGTATAGATCCAATGAAAGTGTAGCAGATAATACCAGTTTGTTATGTTTTCTTGTCAAAGATCTCAGACTATGAGCAAATGGTAAAATTTCATGAGGGGAAGCTAATTGAGGTGGATACATGGATGGGTTCAACAGAGAAGGTATTATCAGTCTTATAATTTTGTTCTTGTGCTGTTGTATGACATGTTCAATCTGTTTGATTACTGGTTTGAAACTGGTTGTTAATGGGATATATGTCAGTTCATTAGCACCTGGGCTTGGAACTAAACGACTTGTTATATCAAATTGATTGTTGAAATCTTTATATATCTCATTGTCCAAATTAACGCTTTGTTGCTTACTCTTATCATTTAGACCATATCTCCATGCAATTTTCAAGTCAGTATCCGAAGAGCTTGAAGTAGAAACACTATTATTTGATGAAGTCTTTGGTTTCTTATCTGTATGACCACCACTACCATCAATCAAGTTTTGCACGGACACTTTCTTTTCATTTTGTAAAACTTTATTCTTCTTGATATCTCTACTACTACCTTTATAAATGCCAGGTAATTCTTTTCCCCAAGAAGTATTTACACTTACAACGATGATATGGGTGTTTGAAGATTTTGGATCAAGTCTGTTATGTACAATACCTTGACTTGCAAATGACTTGATTAAAACACTGGCAAAATCTGTAGTACCACTCTCTTCGATTAAGATTGAATTACCTAGTGGTAAACCTTGATGACCCAGAATCTTATCAAGATCAGCACTACCTGTGGAGACGGTAGCTTGGGACGTTATTGAAGAAGGACGAACACCTGGATGTTTGATCTCTTCCTCCACAGATAAGTCATTAACTTTATTGGTCAATGAGTTCACCGCTCCATGGGAAGTAGGAGCGATTGCCCCTCTTCCTAGAACCGTAGGCACTTGTGGGCCGCTTCTTCCTGGAATTGGACCTCTCCTTGCACTATTCAAGCTGGTATTAATTGGAACACCTCTACCTGGGACTGGGCCTCTTCCTGGAACTGCAAGAGGAGATCTACCACCTTCAATACCAGCACCAGCACCATTGTTACTTATAACATCGCCTCTCTTTCTAAATGACATTATAACGATAATCTGATCCTAGCTAAAATTTCAATCATTTCAATCAAATCGAATTCAATACATTTGTGTGAAGCTCATCGCTTGTCATAACAATTTTTTTTTTTCCTTTTTGACCATTTTTTTGATTCGGATATCGACTAAAGAATTCCCGGAACTCATTTTTCAGATCAACAAATAAATATACACAACTTTTTGATGGCAAAAGCAAGAAAAGGACACTAAAATTGTTGATTTAATTTGGAAAGGTGTGATTCAATATCATTTTCAAACTCGCTAGGATTGCTGTATAAAACTTTTCATGAGTGGGAAACCGTATGAATTCTCCAAGGGGAAGGAAGGGGAGCACAGTGATGCAAACTCAGATGTGGATGTTTCTGATGATATTCATGAGATCGAACGCAAGGGGAATGCCGCTGGTTGGAACGATGATGGAATTCTTGCGGGGGATAACGATGATGATTTGAGAACTTTGATCAATGAGCGTACTAATGCTGGTGACTCTCTTAACTATTTGAGGGATGAAGGGGTGTTGGAAGGAAGTACGGTGTTTGATGGTAAAATAAACTCCAAATATCAGATCAATCATAATAGAAGTCTCTCGAATGATAGACATTTGAAAACACATCTTTCACAGCTACAATACAATGATAGTAGGGTTGCTCTAGATCGTGCTATACATAGTGCTGTACAACTATTGGGGGATTTGAAAGATGAAAATAGCGATCGTCCGATCTTCTACCCGACCAATAACGACATAAATCATTTAAATAATCCTAAAGCTCATCTTGCTTTAATAAGAAAAAATTCCATACAGAGTGTTAAATCAATACAAAAACAATTAGAAGATCCATCTAATGAAGATTTTGGTTCACTAGATTTGCAAATTTTAAAATTAAATGTCAAACTTGATAACAATCAAATATCGAACTTGGATAAATCAGCTATAGGTCATTTGTTAGATGGGAAATTATCTCAAGTATCGAAACATTTGCTTTCATTAAAAGAAAGAATTGATGACACATCTTCCAAAGTCTTTGTCACTGGTGATTTGAATTCTGGGAAATCAACATTTTGTAATGCCTTGTTGAGAAGAAAAGTTTTACCAGAAGATCAACAACCTTGTACTACTGTTTTTTGTGAAGTCATAGATTCCAGAGAAAACTTTGGTCTTGAAGAAGTTCATGCTGTACCTATTGGAACAAAGTACCATATTAAAGATGAATCAACTTATGAGGTTTTCCCATTGAAAGAACTGGAAGAACTTGTTGGTGAATGTGATAAATATGCCATCTTGAAAGTATACGTCACAGATAGAAGATCTGTTGATCAAAGTTTGTTAAGAAATGGAGTAGTTGATATTGCATTAATCGATGCTCCTGGTTTGAACTTGGATTCTTATCAAACGACTGAAGTTTTTTCAAGACAAGAAGAGATTGATTTGGTTGTTTTCGTTCTTAGTGCAGAAAATCATTTCACTCTTTCTGCCAAAGAGTTCATTGCAGCAACTACAAATGAGAAGAAACTAATTTTTATAGTTGTCAACAGATTTGACAATATCAAGAATAAAGAGAAATGTATGGCCAGGATTTTGGACCAAGTTAAACAATTGTCTCCAGACACTCATAAGGATGCTAGGGAGTTTGTTCACTTTGTATCGTCCAGTGCAGTTGTTGACAGTCTTCCAGAAGACGATGGCGGTGATGATGATGACAATGATCCTGGTGAAGGTAGTAGTAGTAATAATAATCATAACAATGATGAGTTTACTAGTCCTGACTTTGACCATTTAGAGAACAGTCTTCGTAATTTTGTGTTACAGAAAAGAGCCTTATCAAAACTTCAACCTGCAAAGACATATCTGGTTAAATTATTCAATGATATCAAAGAGCTATCAACTATTAATCAAAAGATGTACTTGAGTGATATAGAAACCTTAACTGGAAAGCTCAATGAGATTTCACCAGCTTATGAATCAAATTTGATTCAAAGTGTCAAAGTGAATGAAAAACTCGAGACAATCATTGAAGGAACATCAAAGCAAATCTATGATTTGACTAGAGAACGAATTCTAAAGACTTTAGATACTGTTGGTGATCACCCAATCGTTCCTTATGAAGGTTTGTTCAGTTTGTTTGAATACACTGCTCAAACTCAAGAAGCTATAAAGAAGAACATTTTAAACTCTGTTCATCAAAGTGAGATTGAAGCAAGAAAACTAACAGTTGCTAGCATTAACAAGATCAATGAGTTAGGTGCAAATGCTCTTGGTGGTGAATTTAAGACTGAAAAAATATTTAGAGAAGATTTTATGTTCACGAGAAGAAAAGATTTAATCTCAAGAAATATTGACGACTCTGTGTCCATTATGGACTTCTTTGATCCTTCTTTTAATGGAGTGTTGACCACGCTAGGTTTTAACAAAAAAACAGCTGATCAAGTTTTAATATGGAAAAATTCTATATATTCAGTTGGTCTTTATGCAGCTTCAAGTTATGTAACAACAGGAAGCGTTCTTAAGGGTGTTTTCCAATACGGTTCATTTTTCTCTTTGCAAACATTACGTTTAATAGCCATTCCATTAACAGTTGGTGCAGGTATCGTTGGTATCACATATTTAATCAAAGATGTTCCAAATGCCCTACCTAGAAACCTGGCTAAAAAGGTGAGAATCAAAGTTAAAGAGTTAGATTACCCACATCAAAACTCTGAGCGTATATCAAAAGAATGCCGCAAGGTATTGAAATACCCAGCAAGAGATGTTCAAAACGCTTTCCAATCATCATTAGACAAGCACGTAATTAACAAGGAAAAGATTCTTTCAGCTATGAAAGATGCTGATGTTGCATCTTCATTTTTTGGTAAATTACTGAAAAGAGCATCTGATCAGAAGAATTTAGTTGAAAGTTTCGATCTTGAAACTATCTCACAAGTTGAATAGAGTATGTGGTACTCACCAGCACACTCGATTGAACTCATGTATATATTATATAAACGTTAACGACTTCATGGCCATTTTTATTCTTTTATTTCGTAATATATCTTTTGTTTCATGTATCATTTATTCATATCCCACAACTCTGTGGTTTTTTTTATTAGTACCGAGAACTGAAAAATAATATTTCCAAAAATGATCTCATTTAAAGCATCGCTAAGTAGAAGTTCTTGAAAGATACCTAAGCTACCACTTATTTTTCCATGCTACTAAGGAATGCCAGTCACTCTTGAAGATCTTTACGTTGATATTTGGCGTCATATTGCCAAATATCTTGATGTAAAAGATCTTTTAAGCTTGAAAGCTACAAGCACAATAATAAAGAATACCATCAGTTCTAATGAGATCTGGGACTTTGTCGTTAAGAAAACTTGGTTTGACGTTGATGATATACCAAGAGAGGATGTGCTGTCAGGTGTTACAGACTATTGTAAATACTACCTTGAAAGAATAGAGCAGGACAAAAAGTTCAAAGCAATTTTTAAATCAATATTGGAATCAGATGATTCAGAGACGATAATAAACAATGGCTGGACACTGCTTGATTCAGGGTACAACGTTATTCCATTGCTGTTGAGATATAAAAACCAAGACATAAACCTGAAAATACGATACTACGCTAGCTGCTTAATAACTTCCATAAGGAGAATGGAATTTGTTCGTTTCTATAGAGACCCAACTTTTGATCGGTATAACATTGAGGATTATTTCTTCAGAATGAGCAAACTTGACTCTGCATTTGATGATTTACTACCGTTCAGAAAACGTGTTCTTGAATCTATAATATCCAAAGTGCGTACCCATAAGGACTACTCTGATGATAAGCCATCAACTTTCAAAGTTCACCTCATCATCGATACGTGGCTTCAACACATGAGTCCCATCTCGGACTATAGAAATGTTCGAGGTTTACACCATTGGGAAACTGGTCCAACTCATGAAGACTATTCCATACTAAGAGTTTATGCTCGTGAAACTTTGGGTGTGACTTTGATTCGCCATGCCATTATTCAGAAAATTGCTTTGCATTTTGGTATCAAAACATACTTGTCTGTCTCATTTTTAATCATTGAGGATGATTCATTTAATGGTGGCCTTTCAGTGGTTTCTTTGAAAAGAGATGAAGTTAAAATAATGTCTCTTAACTATTTGAAAAGGGTTGTTTCAGGAAGACCCAACCCAGTTCAGCTCAGTACACTCATATCACCTTTGAATTTTAATCACTTAGTTAATGTCTTGAATACTATTGACGATAAGGGTAGTCTAAGTGAGAGAAACCGTGCTGGACCAGGATCGAAGGCTTACGATGACCTATTCCCTATATCGCGAGTACATTATTCTTTGAACTCTTACTTTATACCTGTCTTTTACAATAGGATTATGAACAACATTGCTCAATTCAACAGTCAGGAGTGGAAAAGACTGACCTCGACGTTTCTTGAAAATCCATTTGACCTACACTGTTTCCATGATATTTCCTCACTCCCTTCTGAATTCAAAGATTCTCAAGCAAAGATCATTGAAGACTATTCTAATTACTTTGATTTCTCACGAAGCTTCATAAGAGGAGACATTACCAGTGATGACTTCGAGAATCCTAAATTTGAGGTTGGAGAAGTTGTCTATCACAAACGAAGAAAGGAATATGCCATAATAGCAGGATTTGAGTTTGACGATGACCTCAACTATTTTTATAGGATTGCACCAGATGTGGAACAGCAATTCACGAAAGAGAAAACATTCCAAAAGGTTGAAAATCCAACGGTAGAGATACTAGGTTACGTAACTTCAAATCCTATTGTTGGGAAATTCTTTTCAAAATATGATCCAACTATAAAAAGGTTTACTATGACTAGGGAGATAAAATCCTTCTTTCCAAATAGATAAAATTAATGAATTTACGATTACAACAGCTTATTTTGTAAAACTAGGACTGAAACGATAACACAAACTTTTATTGAATATCCATTTTGCTTAAACTTCCTTCACTATATTCTCTTCATTCTTCTCGTCATATTCAATATCTATCCATTTATTACTTTCATGATCTTTTTTCAATTCACCAGTTGGGAAATAATGATAATTCGTCTTGACGGATATAGCAAATGGAACGTTATCAAATGATACAAGTCTAACTTTACAATATGTCTCATCAGGAATTGTTCTGACAACTTTAACAAACTCAGTTAAGGTTGGTGTGGCAATACCATTCACATGTGTAACAAAATTAGTTGGACTAATACCATAAGCATTACATGGAGACCCACGACCTCTGCTTGTAACGTAAACTTGACTTGGTAAATTGGCCATTGACTGTCTGACTGAATGATGAGGGACTTGCAAAACGGCACCAGCCCAAAAGACTAAATGATCAGTAGACTTTACCTCAACTGAAGGAATCTCGATTTCAATCTGTTGTTTTCTTCTGACAATTTGGAATGTTGCAGATTCTCTATCTATAATACAAGTGTTTATGTCATGGACTGAAAATACAGGTTTATCATTAATCGATAGCACAATATCACCTGGTTGTAATAGTATAGATCTGACACCATCCTCAGGACAGGTGATTTTGTTGGTTGTAATGAATTGTAGTCTATCTTTTCCAGAATCTTCAACTTTTTGAATCCATTCATCAGAAACACCTCTAATTCTAGCTTGTGCCAATGAAATGGCAAAAAATTCAGCATCGATGATTCTCAAAGTTGGTTTCACAATCTCTTTCTGTTGAAAAATCTTCAAGATGCTTTGAATTTCAGTGATATCTAAACCCAACTTATAGACTGTATCTGCATCGTTCAAGTTTTCACCCAAGAAAGATAACCAAAGTGCTCTAATTGTACCATCATTATCAGCAACAATACCAGATGAACAATCCCCAGTCAAATTAGTGTCGAAAGATATAGTTTCTAGATTGGAAGCTCTATAACGTGGAGAGATTACATTACGTGGGATGTTGACAGTAGCAATATCAGAAACTTTCGTTTCTGTTGATACGACTCTGAAATTGTAGTTATGACCAATAAACACAACTTTGTCACCTCTCTTCAATGGAACTTCGCTAAATTTTGGAGTTAAGATTTCTGTTTTCACCAATGTAGGATCGTACTTAACTATAGTAAAATTTTGAGTTGGATGTAAAAATTCCACCGTGGCAGGGATTGTTAAAGATTCTGCAAAAGTGATTTGAACATCAAGACAATCATGAGGAACAGTGTTTCTTGAAATAATCACATAACCATTCTTAGCGTCAATAACTAAACCATAGTTTCTTCTTCTAATACCTGGAAATGAATCAACTGGGACGTGGATGAAAGAGCTCACCATGACTAAACTTTTACTGAGCTGAGCACATTCAGGATATTCAACTGGTATGTCAATAAATTTGACAGATTTAGCTTCTGGTGCTAGTGAAGGTAGTGGATCGCCTAAATCTTTGAAGTCCCATAAACCAGTTTCATCATTTCTTGTAGCTAGTCTGAATGCGGTACACCAATGACGATCGATGTATAGTGTTGTGACAGAAGGTGAATGTAAATCTGTAATATGACGGTAAGTGATTGAGATTTTTGCCTTATCTGGAACGGTTTTGATAACCTCTATCAGATGGTCTAGATTCTTGATATCTATATCGTTCAAAGTATCTAAAATCCAACCCATTGGTTCAGATTTTTCAAGAAAGAATGAGGCAGTGGCATTGTTAATGAATACACCTTTAACTGGAATAGCATAGATTCTTGCCATTTGGTAACTTAAATCATTAAATGAGGCACCAGCAACTGAGAGGTATCTGTTTGGCGTTATGCTATGTAGATCTTGAACTGTTGTCTTGATAATGACATCTTTCCCACCTCTTTGAACAACAAGTTCAACTTCTTTACCAATTGAAGAGTCAAATATTTCGTCAACTTTGATAAAAGTGGAAATGTCCTCACCATTTATAGATATTAATGTATCACCTTCTTCAATCAAACCGTCACCAGGACCTTCAGGTAGAATTACCTCGGCGACTAATAATCCAATGATTTTTGGAAATTTTGAACGAATTTTCTTCTCAGTTTCAACAGATAGACCCAAACGGCGACATTCATCGAATGGTCTCAAAAACCACTGAACTTGAATAGTACCTCTTGTAATTGGTTGCTTGCTTTGGACACATTTCAAAGCTCTTTTGATACGGTATAATGGTAGGAAAAAATCAGTGGAGGCCTCAGTCGAACCACCAGCTTGTAAGGCAACAACATGACCGTTGACGTCAACGACAGGGGAACCACTTGAACCACCAGAGGCACTAGCAGCAGCTTGTATATATTCTGTATTAAAATCGTTATAGGTTAAGCCCCCATACTCAGGAGCATTACGATCTAGTCTTGAGATAAACCCACTTAAAATGGATAACTTTTCACCAGCATCATTACCAACAACTCTGATTTCACAACCGATCTGTGCTAATTCTGGTTTCAACTCCAATTGTTGAACTTCTAAATATTTAATCTCCTTAGGATCAAACTGTAGGAACCCAAAATCATGAACAGGATCTCTATAAATTGGCTTTACTGGAGTTTCTTCATGGTTATTAAAGATGGCATAACCGGTAAATGGACCAGCACCAACGACGTGTCTATTGGTTAATATAATACCTCTTTCAGCATCGACAACAAAACCTGTGGCTTCACTCACTATAGGAGCATCACAATCGAAACTTGCAGTTTGAGCGAAATGTACAGAAACAACACAGTTGACAACTTTATCTATGGTTTGACGCCATCTTCCACTAGTATATGAATCGCTTTCTTCTTCCTCTATGGAAACATCTTCATCTACTTCTATTTCACTAACATCTGATGTCACAGATGTATCCTCCTCTCCTGGGATATTTCTAAGCTTATTTTTATGACCGTTCAACGTAGCTGGTGAAGGAGATCTCTTTAAGGACATTGTATGTATTTTATGACGATGATGGGTTTGAGATGAATATGCAAAAGGACTTCCTCTAAATTGATCTATATGTCTATCAAAAGAATCTATTCGGCTATGGGTATGTGAAGAGCTCAGCAATCTTATAAACGAAGGTATCGATGAGATGAGTTTAGGACGAGTTATAGGTGATCTATTGGTAACAGTAATAAAATGAGCTAATGATCTATAACCTGTCTTGAGTATAAGCATACAACACACTAGTTAGTATGTATGCAGCACTTGAATGAATAGGTAACTGGTATAAAAGGACGTTTATCCAATTTATGGTCCAGTTTATTATTTTATTTGATGAAATAAGAATCATAAGGTACTAAAATGGTTACAGATCCAAAACTCTTCAGCTAAATTTTTTTTTTTTCAAACATGCCCATTTCGACCGAAATAGTTTGAATTACGGTCCTTTCGCGGGATATCACATGATCTGCCGTCTGTAAATCCATTTGTCCCGACTGATATACCTACGGAATTTTACTCATTCATATAAGCTGACTATATACATATTTATTTCTCATAATTAAAAAAATAAAAACACTAGATATATTAATCTTTAAAACATATAAAATCCTAAGATTAGATTGATACGGTATCTACACAGGCCAATGGCATCACAAAGAGCTTGTTTGAGTCATTAGAAAGCGTTTGATGGTCATTAAAAGTATTTGATGTCCAGTGAAAGTTTTTGTGTTTCAACGGTTACGACTTTTTTCCAATCTGTGGGTTAGTATGATCATTGCTTTATTATGATATCAAAAACATTAGTCAACCGCACCTTTTGATTCTCCTAGATAATGCAACGCAATATCAAATATTTCTGGAAAGGTTGAAAAGCCAGATGGAGTTGGCTAGAGTTTTGAAAATCTGCCCATTCCAGTTTGAACGTGAACTATTTCGGACTTTGTTCAGCAGTGATGTTTCTAGTTTTGACACTCAAACAAAGTTGAAAAAGTTAGCTGAGGAGACGAAAAAAATATGATGTCAGTATCACTGTGCTAACTCCATAACAGTATTAGAAACAGACAAGATCTAATTGTAAAGTGTAATGGTATTCAAGTCATTCAACAAACAAGCCTCAAAGACCTCTAGCTAAGAAAGTTCATCAACCGATAGCAAGGAGAGCTTGCAAAAAAGAAACAGGTAGGTGAGCGGAGCTGATCACATCCAATTATTTTGTTACTAAATTATAACTAGAAATTCAACAGGTTGTACCTCAGTGCCTTTGGTGGTCCTAACATTCAATGGTTTTCGACTATACCCTAAAACATACTGATGTTCCTAATAGTGGGAATTCTCATTGATATTCTTAGCAACGTAAAAAGTGGTCTCATCACCATCTCGTTTCGAATTGTGGACATTAAGAAATCTGAAAAGAGCTGTCCGATCAACGGTATCAGTTACCATTCATTGCGTTGCAGAATAAAGAAGGGTAAAGAACAGGAAATGAATCAGTTTCTTCAGTGTCTTGTTCCTCTTGATACTAGTCAACTCTTAGATAGCTTTCAACCAAGTGATTTTCATGATAAAGTTTTTAACAAGTGCAATAAAAATAGTATGGGATATCTTGTTATACTTTGAGTTAGATATGATTTGGATCGTTTGATATCTGATGTTGGAAGAGCTGGAGCTAATGCATGATTTGGTTGCCTATTTCTATTATAGCTTGTAGTCTCAGTGGGAGTAAAGGATAACTTTGCGCTTGAAATAGCAATGTAATTAAGGCTGTTCAAAGAGACACATATTTAAGACAATGATAAAGTGCAAAAGTGGAAAAAGGCAGTGAAAAGAGAGAGAATGAGAAAGTTAGCTCTTCAAGACAATTGATTGTTCCACTTTTCTAAAGAGTAGCAATTCACAATTCTAACAAATGATAACTTCATAGTACTAGCACTAGTTTAGAATATACTCGGTAAAATCTTCCCTGTTTCTAATTAAATTAACTTATAACAATGATGGGTTTTCTGCTTTCATTAACTAGTTCTCTCGAGAGAGGTAACAGTTAGGAACTTAACTGATGACCTGTTCAAGCTACGGTTGAAGTATACTCCTTATGCTAAACAAAAAGTGTCACTATTGTGATGACATAATCCAAAATCTTTGACACATAAATTGAAAGCGCGAAAGATAAACACGGTAATAATCTTGTTGAGCTTTAGTTATAAACCAATGGATAAGAAACGATTACTACATTGTTATTTCATAAGTAATCCTTGTAAAGATCAAACTAATATACAAATATTAAAACACACCAAACCAAAGAGAAAAAACATTATAAACCGACGAATAAGAAGAAATTTCATAAACATTAAACCGTTTTCAATAAATTAACAACCATATAACAAAAAGAAAAACATAGTCTCAATACTTCAAATCTTTTCTATATGTAAATAAGAAGAAGAAAGAGCTAAGAAAATCGATTTTGAAAATAATTTATAATTCTTGAGAAGCTTTAGTAGCCTTAGCAGTTTTCTTTGGCAATAAGTTTTGGTGAATGTTTGGCAAGACACCACCTTGAGCAATAGTGACATGACCTAATAATTTGTTTAATTCTTCATCATTTCTGATGGCTAATTGTAAATGTCTTGGAATAATTCTGGTTTTTTTGTTATCTCTAGCAGCGTTACCAGCTAATTCTAAAATTTCAGCAGCTAAATATTCTAAAACAGCAGTTAAGTAAACTGGAGCACCAGAACCAACTCTTTGAGCATAGTTACCTTTTCTTAGTAATCTATGAACTCTACCAACTGGGAAAGTTAAACCAGCTTTAGCTGATCTTGATTGAGAAGCTTTTTCAGAAGAACCGGCTTTACCACCTTTACCACCAGACATTATGTATAGATATAATTTGTTATTTAAAAAAGAATAAAGATTAAAAGAGTATAAAAATCTTTGATGAATCAATTTCAAAAGAACTAAAATTTAATTTAAATTGATTGTAGAAATGAAAGAAGGATATCAATGACTTTATATAGATTACAACGAAAAGAGAAATTGAAATGAATGATGTGTTTTAACTTTTGTTTACAAATGACAATTTTTTCTTAGAGGATTATTAAAATTACTCAAAAGTGGCCTAATTTCAAAGATATCAGCCAATAAAAAGCGTTCATTTTTTTTTTGTTGCCACTTTTTCTTGAAATTGATGTTCTGAAATTTACATTTTTAGAGATGTAAATTTTGGAACGGTGGAAAACGATTTATTTTATTCAAAGATTTGACATTTTTATTGTTTTTCAAAGTTTTAGGTACTTTTTAAAAATCTCAGGTTGTTTTTGGACAGATTAGGAAATCCATTTTGAAAATTACACATCTCCTATTGTTTACTATGTAAAATCCATGGTAAAAAACAGCACTAAGTAACATACAGTAGGAAAATCAAAACAACACGAAAAAATGTATATAAACAGTGGTTAATCCCATATTTTCTATTCTCATAACAACTTTTGTTAAACCTTTTCTTTTAATATATCCTCAATTACTAATTACTATTAAATCTATACACAATGGCCCCAAAAGCTGAAAAGAAACCTGCCTCCAAAGCTCCAGCTGAAAAAAAACCAGCTGCTAAAAAAACCGCCTCTTCATCTGATGGTACTGCAAAAAAGAGAACAAAGGCTAGAAAGGAAACATATGCTTCATATATTTACAAAGTTTTAAAACAAACCCATCCAGATACCGGTATCTCCCAAAAGGCCATGTCTATCATGAACTCTTTTGTTAACGATATCTTTGAAAGAATTGCCACTGAAGCTTCTAAATTAGCTGCTTACAACAAAAAATCCACAATCTCTGCTAGAGAAATTCAAACTGCTGTTAGATTAATTTTACCAGGTGAATTGGCTAAACACGCTGTTTCTGAAGGTACAAGAGCTGTTACCAAATACTCTTCATCCACTTCCGCTTAAGACCATTCAAAACTTAATGTCGCTGGGGTGTGGAATGATTCTTTTAAAGTATTTGTGTTTTAAGGTTTTTGTTATTTAATTCTATTGTTTTAATGTGTTATGGGAAATTCTTTTTATTCGTTATCATGGTTTATATAATCGGTTTATTATTAAATTTTAATTTGAAATGTACAATAGTTTTTCACTTTAACTTAATCATTGTATTGTAGCAATATCAACATATGTAAAGTTTAGTTTTATACAATTGATATAGTATTAATAGTGAGCTACAATAAAATGTTTCAATAAATATAAAATAAACTATAAAAAACATCACCACTTATTACCCACTGTTAATATATCAGTAGCCTTTTCAACTTTGTTAAACTTGTATTGGAAAAATCTCTCCTCTTTGTACTTGAACAAGTTCAAAAATTCATTAACGAAAACTCCTAAGAATTCGATCTTTGATAAGTCCAAAAGGTTGATTTTTTTCAACTCTTTATCATATTTCTCAACTAACTTCCCAATATGATCCTTAGCATTCGAATTTACCTCAGTTGAATTTTCTGGGGTCGATTGACTTATACCACCACCATTTATACATCCTCCAGGACATGCCATAACTTCAACAAAATCACAAGCGGAAGGATCAGCAATGGCTTCGATAACATCGGTGGATCCAAAGTCAGAATCAGAATTTTTGGATTTATGGAGCATTCTTGCCTTCCTACGAGCTTGTAATGAATTATTACCTGATCCTATCTTAACTTTCCCACTTGGTTTTAACTTTCTTACTAAATTTTGAATGTTTCTAAATCCATTAACTATGGCTGAAGATCCCAGTTTTTCATTGTTATCCAAGTTGATTAAATGATATTCATAAACATCAGAATTCTTACCTTTAATTTCTTTGATCTCTGTATTGACCAATCCATCTTTTGAACGATAGTACTGTTGTAGTCCCAAGATATAATTCAAAGCGTATCCACCACTTGTAGATCCAACAGTTGAATCCCAGGATTCAACAGGATATGGCCAATGTTGAGGTGATGCTTGTTTATAAAGTTCAAGTGGAGGTTCAGGACTCTTGGTCAAGTATTCAAAGATGTTGATGTTTTGATCTTTGATCAATTCTATAAATTCCTTTGGAGTTAAAACACAATCAACATCCATTGAAGTTGTGTTATTATTATCATCATCATCAATTATTAGTCTAGTTGAGTCGGTATCCTCCGGTCTTGCAGCTTCTAACTTTTTATCAAAGCATGGCATTATGGATAGATGATATATCTCATTCCTAGATATGTTTAGTTGTCTGGATATTAGACTCTTCAACAATAATCCTGTTATTTGTTGTGGTGATTTAACGTTTAATAAATATGGTAATATTTCAGGTTTGGTCTTTTCAACGTATAGAACAAACCCAGGACATATACTTGAAAGTAATGGTTTATGATCTTGACCTGATTCTTTCAGTTTTAATTTGAATTTAATGATTTCTTCGTTCGTCCTTATGGTGGAAAACATCTGTTGTGTTGAGACGATAAATTTCATTTGATATCTTTCACTAAAGAGATTTATTATGAGCTCATCAACTTTCACTATGGGTATATTTAAAACATCACTAATAGAAACTCTTGATTGATGCGATATGCTTAAACAAAACACTTTTTCATTTGAATATTTTGCAAGGTCATCTAATAGCACTTTGTGAGTTTGCTTTGCCAATAACACTTCTTCAGCAGATGTAATACATCCACTACAGGCAAGACAATCCTGTAAAGATATGGAAGCACTCGGCAGATTTGTCATAGTACCGTCCTCTGTGTTGACTTCAAAAGCTTGACCATCGTCAATCTCAATCTTAAAACCTGCTTCACCATTGTTGTCATTTTGATTGTTATCTTTAAGTCTGACTTCTCCAGCTGGTTTGATACATGCTAAACCAGGACTTATAAAGTCATTCAAGTCGCTCTCAGACAGAAGAGCACTCATAGTTATTAGTCTTATCCTGTTTTTTAACCTTGATTATCGAACAAAAGACAAGATTAAACAAAACTATAACAATTATAACAATTTTAAAAGATTGTGCAAATAAAATGATTAATAAGTACTTTAATATGATTTGCTTAGTAAAAAAAGTAAGCAAGAAAAAATAAATATCAGGAAAAAAAGAAAAGAAAAAAAAAAAAAGACATTTTGAAAGATGACATCCAAACACCAAATAATGACATAATTTTTTTTGGCACAACCGGAATTGAGAGAGAGTGAGGACCGGAAATCTTTAGAATCGACATGAAGATAACGTATTTAATTAGACTGAATCACTTCGTTAATTGTTATTTGACGATTGGATCAACAAGCTCATTGATCGAAGTTGATTGACATTGAGCTTTGCCACTTTGTAAATGTCCCTCTCAATTCAAGATTTATCTAGCTGGTCTGAAGAATTTGACAAAGACTTGTCTTATCAGTTGGCCTCCTCCACTTTAAGACAGTACAACGCTGATGATCTATTGTTCAATTCCAAGGTTAAATTACCTCATGTGTTTAGTCATGTCATTGATCCAGAAGGTACACCTGTCACCAATCAAAAGGCTAGTGGTAGATGTTGGTTATTTGCCGCTTTAAACATCTTGAGAATTCAAGTTTCAAAAAAATTAGAGTTGAAAGAATTTCAACTATCACAAAATTATTTGTTCTTTTATGATAAATTGGAAAAGGCCAATTATTTCTTGGATAAGATTATTGAAACTTATGAGGAAGACGTTGGTTCAAGGTTAATTCAAAATTTGCTCTTGACTCCAGTATTGGATGGTGGTCAATTTACTATGTTTGTCAATCTAATTGAAAAATATGGGATTGTCCCAATTGAATCATATCCTGATGTTTACTCATCCACAGCGTCTAGAAAGTTAAATGATTTGATTACAACTAAACTAAGAGAATTTGCTGAAGTTTTAAGAGATTTGAAAAAAAATGGTAAAGATGTTACTGAAACCAAACAAGTTTTCATTAAGGAGATTTATAAATATCTAACTATATTCTTAGGTGAACCACCAAGGCCAAATCAAGATTTTGTTTATGAGTACTACGACAAGGATAAAAAATATCAAAAAATTGAAACTTCACCTTCAAAGTTTTTGGAAAATTATACTGAATTTGACTACAAGAAGTCTGTTTCTGTGATTAACGATCCAAGAAATCCTTATAATTCCAAGATCAAAATTGAACATTTGAACAATGTTACAAATTCTGGAAGAGATGTCGAATACTTGAATCTAACAAATGAAGAACTATCAAACTTGATAGTTAAGAGAATTCAAGCTAATAAACCTGTATTCTTTGGTTCTCATACTCCCAAGTACATGCATAAAAAGAAAGGTGTTATGGATATCAACTATTTTGGTTATAATCTGATTGGTTTCAAAAACAACCAAACAAAGGCTTCAAGAGTTCTGTATGGAGAGTCATTAATGACCCATGCCATGCTGATCACCGGTGTTAACATTGATGATACAACTGGAAAGCCCAATCGTTATAGAGTTGAAAACTCATGGGGTAAGGATTCAGGTAAAGATGGGTATTACGTGATGTCTCAAGAGTACTTTGAAGAGTATTGCTTCCAAATTGTTGTTGATGAAGATGAATTGGATGAAAGTGTTAGATCCTTATTGAAGAAAGAACCAATCGTCTTACCACTATGGGATCCAATGGGTGCATTGGCTGAATAGACAGCTTCTTATATCTACACATAACATCTATAATTTCAATAGATTTAGAAGCTTTTAAAGTATCCTTTTCTTAATAGTTGATTGTAGAGAAATAATGTCTAAAAAATGTCCAAGAAAGAGATTCAAGACATTTTTGGATTTTTAGTCTCGAAACCCAGACACCGAGAGTCCTATATTTAAATCTTTTTTTTTTTTTTTTTTTTATTTTTATAAATTTTTAGTACCGGTGAAAACAGGTTTTAAAAATGTGAAACGTTACATAAAATCTCTTTATTGAACTTTTTGAAATCAAAACTATTCACAATTTCAATTTCCCATTAACGGATCTTTTACAAGGACATTTATAAGACCTTTTTGTTGAATCATCTTCGTTCATTTTTCCATTGGACTTTTACTTCTTGTTGCTGAGGGAAAGTTTCAATCAACACGCTTTTCCCTTTTTGATCTCAGCCACTTTTCTGTCACTTTTTCTTTTTGGATTTTGGAACCCATCAACTAACTCCACACACACACACAGAACGAGAACAGTATTTTTAAAAAAAAACAACAACACAGCGTATTGAAGTATGAAGTTGCAAGTGCTGAAATCCATACTAGCGGCTCTGCTACTGATACCTAGCTCGCAAGGATCAGCTATACCTTCCAAAGACCACAAAACAAGAGATTATTTTGCCATAGAGATTGATGATGATTCCAATTTGGATAGCATAATATCCAAATTTTCAAGTTGGAACTATGAGCATCCTGCCAGAGGTATAGATCGTCATCACGTTTTTTCAAAGTTGAAAACAGACCAAGACCCACTATATGCATTCAACGATGAAGAAGATTACAGTTATAACGACAAAGAACACATACAAAAGAGAGAGTTTAAAGATCATGTCATAAACAACGGGATTAAAACGATACACCATCTCCCACCTAAAAGGTTAACCAAAAGAGCTCCAATACCCTATGCTGACGATGCTGCTCCAGTGGATTCATCTTTAATTCCAATCAACAATGCCAAAGAGGAATTTCATATTTCTGATCCTGAGTTTGGAACCCAATGGCATCTTATAAATCCAAATTATCCAGGTCATGATGTAAATGTTACAGGTGTTTGGGCTCAGAACATAACTGGGAAAGGAATAATAACAGCCTTGGTCGATGATGGGTTAGATTTTGAAAGTAATGATTTGAAAGATAACTTTAATGAAGAAGGTTCTTGGGATTTCAATTCAAATTCTAAATTACCTAAACCAAGACTAGCTGATGATTATCATGGTACTAGATGTGCTGGTGAAATTGCAGCTGTTAAAAATGACGTTTGTGGGGTTGGCGTGGCGTATGACTCTAAAGTTTCTGGAATTAGAATTCTATCAGGTGAAATCACCACAGAGGATGAAGCTGCTGCCTTGATATACGGCTTGGAACACAATGATATATACTCATGCTCATGGGGCCCTCCAGATGATGGCAAGTCTATGCAAGCACCAGATCCTCTAGTTAGAAAGGCTTTGATAAAAGGTGTCACAGAAGGTAGAAAGGGGAAAGGTGCTATTTATGTTTATGCATCAGGAAATGGGGGCACTCATGGCGACAATTGCAACTATGATGGGTATACAAATAGCATCTATTCCATCACTGTTGGGGCAATTGATCATAAAGGTTTGCATCCTCCATATTCAGAATCTTGTTCTGCTGTTTTGGTGGTGACTTATAGTTCAGGTTCTGGAGAACATATCCATTCAACTGACATTCACAATAGCTGTACAGATAACCATGGTGGTACATCTGCAGCAGCTCCTTTAGCAGCAGGTATATACTCTTTAGTCTTGAGTTCCAATCCAAACCTATCATGGAGAGACATGCAATATCTAACAATTCATTCATCTATATTCATCAATGAAAATGACGGACATTGGCAAGATGGTGCATTGAGTAAATATTCTCATAAATACGGTTATGGTAAACTAGATGCCTTTAGAATTGTTGAATTAGCCAAAACCTGGGAATCCGTTAGAGATCAAGTCAATGCCACCACTGAAGTTGTCGAACCAAATCAAAAAGTTGAAACAGGTGATGGTTACGAGCATGATTTTGACATTACAGAGGAACTATTAAAGGATTTCCATAATCTAGAACATATTGTATTGACGTTAAACATGGAGACCAGTAATAGAGGGCAAGTGTCAGTGGATTTGATATCTCCATCAGGAATTGTATCAAATCTTGGTGTTGTTAGGGCGCATGATAGATCTGATGAAGGTTTCAAAAACTGGAACTTTATGACAGTTGCCCATTGGGGTGATGAAAAATTTGTCGGAAAATGGATTGTCAAAGTTCAGAATCATGATGATAATAACAGAGTGAAGTTCAAAAATTTTAAATTGAACTTCTTTGGCCAGAAAAGAGACGAAGGAGCCGATGACTCTAAAGAACAAGTGGTTACTGAATCTTCATCCGAACTAACCTCATCATCATCATCATCCATTATTTCGTCAACAACGTCTGCTACTTCATTCACAGAATCTGCCCAACCAACTGATATCATTGATGGATCATTGGACAACGAGGTCCCTGATGATAGTAATGACGAAGGCAATGGAAAATATGCTCAACCCATAACGCATTATGCTGAATATTTTTTTGGTTTAATTGTTTTAGGATTCGTAATATTGATTTTGTATTCCAAGTTATCATCATCAAAGGCTAGAAGAACAAGAAGAGAACAGTATGAATTTGATATAATTAGACCGGAAGACGAAGACTCTGATTCTGATAACACTGATTTTGAGTTGGATAATAGATTTGGAGGCGAGAGTGATAATGAGGATGAAAACCTGCGAGAATCTAGACTAAGCCAGAGTTTCCCCGATGAAAGAACGAGAAGAAGTTCTGATGATAGTTTTGACATTAATACGGATGATGAGGATGACCGTGGTGATAAAAAAAAAGCACCACCTAAGGTTCCATCTAAAGATGCTGCTCCTGAGGTTCCACCCAAAAACGAAGATATATGATTTTAATAGACCCTACCCACTATAATAGAATCTATCCATTATTCAAACGTTAGTTAAAACTAGTAAATTAGAATACAACATCTTCAGTGCATTACAAAAAAAATCTTAGTACGCGTGTATTTCTGAACTATTGTTTAACTTTTGAGCTATTACAAGTATAGCTCGATCAGGATCAATCTAATCATCAAGATTATCCAGCTCGAATTCTGTTGAGCTTTGACCTCGACTGTTATTGTTTTCTATATTTCTTTCAACAGCACTGTAATCAGATAAATCCACTTTTGATCCTTCTGTTAGTTTTATATACAATTCCAGTAGTAAAAGGAACCACAAGTTGATCATGAAAGCTGCTGAAGTTACCAGCAACACATATGAACTATGATCAGCACCTATTCTTAAAACCAATATCAATTGTTCTTCATTTGCAGCCATAAATAGAGTGCCAGCTTCTATCAAGCAGAAGGAAGGCAAGTATTGAAATGAGTTGATTCTACTATCTTTCGTTGTTGTTTTATCATTCAACAAAAACGCAATCTCAATTATTCTAGTAACACCACCAGTAATCAAAACCAGTCCAAACATGTAGTGAACTTTGGTACTAATTTGTAAGTGTTGACTATGTTCAGACATTGCCCAACCTGTATAAATCAACATTAAAGCTGGTAAAAAGCTTCTACGACCACCTCTTGATAAGAACAGACCCAATAGACCACCACACCACCATAGAATACCAGACACGGTATGTTGAAAATCACTATGGGACCAATCCTGTCCCCATCTATGTTCAGTGAAAGTATTGACAATCCCCCAGGACATCATGACCAAACTATCATAAAACTCTTGAGATTGTTTATGTTTGGTATTTCTAAAGAATGGAATAACTAGAACCATTAGATATACGAATCCATAACCAATGAATGCTGAACCCATAATACCATGTGCAATACATTGACCCGTATGATCATCTCTACAGAATCCAAACAAAGCAGCTGGGGCAAGGCAAGATTTGACCCAACCAGTGAGAGTCAACAATACCGAAAGCGTTATATATATTCTTCTCAACGCTGTTTCACTTAATCGAGCAACCCATTTCAATGATGATTTTCCCTCTTTGTTGAGTATGATATTGGTACCAGAATATAGAGTTCCAAAGAACACTACAGCACCGTTTAATAGTAGTAAAAACCAAGCAGTACCACGACTAGTTCTATTTTCAACACCATCACCATCTGGGAATCTCAAGAACAGAGCCTCTACTACTGCATATGCCAACGATGCAACCTGTAACATTGCACCTGTTTGCACTCTTTCAGCTATGACAAGGACTGTCGAGGTGGAAGGAAGAATAAACAATAAGAATAATGTTAGAAGCCAATGGAAAGTCTTTGAAGGAGCATTTGTGATCTCTGGAAAGGTGTATTCCTCACCGTCAGATTCCATTTCCATGGCAAACGTAAACGATGCCATGAGAGAAACAAGGAGTAATTGTCTCCATTGACATGATTGATTTGACTTCATTTGCTGGGTATAGACTATGTGTCAGTTGCTTCAAGCAAAAAGGGTAGGTTGGGGGGAGTTGGAGTGGAGAAACAAGACAAAAACCTCAATTGAAATTAGAAATACTAAAGCAGCGAAAACAATAAAAATGGCACCAGGATAACCAGAACACAGAAGTACAACTAATGAGCACGGATGAACAATTGAATTCCCTTGAAGAGTTTTGATGATGATCTTAATATACAAAATGTTAGAACACCTTTAAAAACTTGGTAAAATGGTCAGAACCGAGCCCGGTTCTCGGCATGATATTTTAGCTATAAATCAAATTTAAATCCGAGCTTTCATCACTGTAAATTTAAGCGCCAAATAACACCGCCAAAATTCGAGTGTACCTTATGTAGCTATAAAGAAAAAATACATAATAAATGAAAATTATCACGTGATCAATGAAAAATATATTTCCTAGGTGGAGTCTGCCTAGGGTCTGCCTAGATCTACTTGGCTTTTTTAGGCAGAGAGTCTGCCAAAAATAAAGCTATTCAATTTATCAAAAATCTTAAAAGCTCAATGCTATTTCTATAGTCCTCTATACAGTGACGAGATAATAAGTTCTCATGTGCTTCGTCTTTTCGATTTTATCTCCATTATGGGCATTCTTCGTGGTTCTTCATATCTGTGCTTGTGGATAAGATTGTAGGCTCTCTTTCTCCCATTAACAGCATGGAAGATTTCTTGGTTGGTTTTGTGGATCTGTTCTTTTAGACTCTCCACACTTCTAATCTTATAAGAATAAGATTCAGTTGACCCAGTCAGGACTAGATCTTTAATGAAGGCCCTTCTAACGTAGAGCTTCTTCTCTTCAAACAGTCTTCTAATAGTTACATCCTTCAAGTTATAAATCAAAGGGTCTGATGCTCGTTTGAACTGTAATTTCATCATGTTGGAGATGAGAGCGATTTCATGTGGACAATTAGAATTATGAAGGTCCCTGAAAGGGGAATCTCTCAATTTTGTTCGCTCTGTAACTAGCTGGTATGTCACATTTCCCCTATGCTTCTTCTTAATCACTAAACAAGTCTTCCAGTTCCTCAATAAGTCTGACATGCAGTGAAGGGAGTTTAGTATTGATCAATAAGCGAAAAAAAATTTCTAGCTTTAGGAATATCCTCTTTGAAGCTTAGAGTTCCTTTGAGGTTTCTCACAAAATGCCGAGAACAGGAAAGAGTATGCACAGAATCTTTCAATACAGCTCTCTCAGCAGAAAGTAACCCCTTTTGGTTGTCTGATATCAATAGTATTTTCTCAATAGCCGTTCAATCCTTCTGATGAAAGGAACTACGGATTGAATCTTATGAAAAGTCTTAAAAAAAGACACCAGTTATCAGAATTTTCACGTTCACTGATAGCATATTCTAACGTAGCAACAAAATTGCTGGCCATTTTCACTGATATCATAAGCAATGTATCAAGGTTGTTTTTCTGGTGCTCGTTTTTCTTAGAATGCTTTAATTTGCAAAAGGTGCCATTAATAGCAAATGTGAGTAAACTTTTGTTCACAGTTAACTCAGGTGCGAAGTATTTCTGAAAGTAAAATGAGATCAGCATGAAGAATTTTACTCTTTAAGTCTTTGACATGTTTAAGGTAAGTGGGGTCCACCTTTGATGATCCAACATTAGAAAGTAGACTAGGCCCTGTTGCTAAATATTCATCTTCAATCACATTCCCATCACTCAGTGGCACACTGTTGATGTAATGATCATCATCGTGATCCACTTTAAGATACTTTTCATTCTTCCCATTTTCTACTTTTTCGTCGCCATCTTCTTGCTCGAGAGATTTAGTAGCGTCATTCTTTTCTGCCAGTACTTTAGTGATTTCTTCATTGAAGTCCTTCATGAAAGTATCTTGCTTCTTGTTCACCTTTTCCATGTCATCTAAGTTGTGAGAAATAATTTGATTTTGAGAGCATTTCAGAATCACCTCGGTAACTAGGATTTGTTCCATGCTGAACATTGATTGATAAATAGTGAATATTCTCCTGACGTATAGACTGTCTAACAGAATTGGATACAGAGACAAGCAGTTTATCATTGAACAATAGCTCATTAATGTTCTTACCAATTCGAT
>JAJMFM010000076.1:0-56827 GCA_030574875.1 Taiozyma peoriensis
TGTAAGTTGTGCAATTTTCTGTTTGCAGTAGTAACATTTGAAGTATTTTGATACCGTAGTGGCTCCATTTTTAGTGGTATTGGTCTTTGAATTAGCAACCGTATAGTACTGCCCATGTTTTAGGGTCAAGGACATGAAAAGAAAACTTTGAGCTATGGCAAAACTTGCAACTGGGCCACCCTTTTCGAATTTCTCAATTTTTTTGCCGAAATTTTCCAGTATTAGTCTTTTGATATTCTCTGCTACTTTTATGTTACTTTTTTGCAGATGTTGTGTTTGTGTTTCTTCAGTTTCTAAGGTCAATTCGTTAACTGTTTCCTCTGTTACTTCATTTTGCGTCAACAGCTGTTCGGTAGCCTTGATGGGCTTTCTGTTTGGATTACCCTTGCCTTTAAACTGGCAAGGTTTACATGCACCAATCAACACTTTCTCTAGCTGGTTCGAATATTCCTTGCACTCTAAATTATTGTTAATATCTATTTTCAAAGCATTTATCTCATCCATTAGCTGGTTCTCATTGTATATGTGGATTTCTTTCTCTTTCTGATGTATTGATTGAACTCTCTGAACTGTTTCTAGAAACGTTCTCCTCAAGTACGGACTTTCGTATATTATGGAATGAAACTTTTTAGTCACTCCCAATAATGAGGAATCATTCTCAATCAATCCAGCTCCACTCAATTTTGAGCCTGAAATACCGTTAAGAGTGCCATTAAACTGACCATGTAATTTTCCATAAAAGTATGCATCTAAGTCGAGAGTTACGCGTCCTTCAACTGAAACGCCATCTGGATTGTTGTTCTGGCTCTCAGTTCTTTCTTCTGCTTTTTCAGGTGAGCTCACTATATAATGTTCTCTTGGTCAGTGTTTGATAAATCATTAGTTTCCAAAGTACTAAAATGTCCTCACTTATAACTGAAGCTTTCACGTCAACCATATATCCTGATTTCACAGTTCAGTTTGATCAAGATGGAAATTCTTCCTGTTGTAATACTGGGTTTCAGAGAAAGTTGTTCAAAAATTCAAATTTCCAAAAAAACAAAACAAAACAAATCAAATCAAAACAAACAAAACAAACCAAACCAAGCCATGTTACCCGCACAAATTTTTATAGCTCTTCAAACAGTCAAATATCACTCAATTTAGTATTTGAAGCATTCTAAAATTGACCATACACTGTTTTTGAAATGTAGAGCTTTAAATCCTTTGGTTTACGTGTATTTAAAATTTAGCATCTCCAGAAAATATGAAAGGCTATTTTGAATTTAATTTTTAAAATTTGACACATAAAAATTTAAAAAAAAGAAGAAAAAAAAAAAAGAAGAAGAAGAAAAATTCCGCCGTTAGGCGGAAAATTTTTGAAATTAACTACATAGTGATATTGTACTGACTCTGGACAACAAAATAGAGGTATTTGAAGCAAAAATCTTCACTTTTAGGCCACTTTTGGCTCATTTAATGCCCAAAAATTTCCCCATCATTTCTGGCGGAAAATTTTAATAAAATTTTCAAACCGTCGTGCCTTCGGAACTCCATACAAAAAACAATGGAGGAGGGTTACTGCAAAAATTCAAATTTTTTTTTACTTTCCGCTATTAAGGGGTTACTCTGTTCCAAAAATTTTCAAAATTTTTTCTTTGAGTTAAAAAAAGCACTAAAATTTTTTTAGCTCTTTCCTTTCTTTTCTTTATACTTTGAACAATTTTTTATAAATTGCTAACGAACACAATTGAAAGCTTTTATGATCAAATTGACTTTCACCAGTTTGATCTGCTATATTTTCAGTAGTAATTTCAATTCTGTGTTTGGATATAGATTAGGAGTTGTCACTTACGAGTTTCAACTCTATTAAATCATCTTTAAAACCATCGCTGCCAAGGTTTGGCCTTTTATTTTAAAGGCTTTGAATCCATGAATTGGTGATGACCTAGAGTATGGTACATTCTATTTCAGTGTATATATTTAAGCCCTCTATGTATATATCTTTTACCAACTTGACTGTTGTCCTTTGTAGCATCATCAACTTTTGATTAACAGCTTATTCTAGTGTATTTCCGGGGACTTGATATATTTACATTCCGACCCTTGTGTTTAGTTTTAAAATTTAAAGGAAATTCTCTTAATTGCAAATGACTGATGAAAAGAGAGGGGTGGTTTGTATTGGATTAAATTAACTATAGAAATAATGATAAGGCAAAGCAGACTGTTTTCAAGTATAACTCCTGTGCTGAAAAACTTAAAAAAGAGCAAGAAAAGTGTTGATGGTAATTCATCATCGGTAAAGATAGAAATATCTAATGCTATAAATTTACTATCACAAAGGAGACATTCATTATTAGACTCGTCTTCTAATTATATAAGTGAGATTGATAAGAACAATTATATCAAACAGTTCACACAGGCTTTGAACAAGGATATCACCAACAATGATGGTACGGATGTTAAATCGCATTTTAATCAGTCCATATTAGGATTAAGTCAATTGTTGAATACATCAAGCATATTAAAATCAAACGTTGATTTTAAAAAATTAGAAACTTGTTCAAATGATGCTGAAGTTTTAAAATTTTTTAATGGTATTATATATAACAATATCAATCAACTAAACCTATCAAATTTTAGAAGCTTGATTTTAAAACTAAAGAATAAATCAAGTTTAAAATTTGTTTATGATAAGCTATCTTTTCTAATGACTGATAATCAAGAAGAATTTAACAAATATAAACTTTTAATAGCTTTTAAAACTTTAATGTTGAAAGATATCGAGTTTAGTACATTATTATACAATGAAAATCATTTGAATTGGATTGATTTAAGAAATCGGGATCAATTTAAAAGCAATAGAATCTTGGAGAAATCTTTATATCAAATTCTTTATAGGAATGATTTAAATTTATTGAAAAAACTAAAGTTCAACAACCATCAATTTACAGCTTTACTAGAATCCATTCCAAGATTACATCGAACCATCATAGATGAGATTTATATATGTAATAACTTGAAATTATCATTGCATCAACAACTTTTTTTAGAATTTTTAAACTACATTAACTCCACCACTGGTACCAACAACAACAACAACATTTCTCTTTTGAAAAAACTTGTCAAGTTAAGTGTTGATAATCATATCTATAAAGATTCTATTCAACAACGAGATATAACAATATCAAAATATAGATTTACTAATGGATTAGTTGAAATTACCGAGTCTTTATTAGAATCTTCACCAAATGATAAACAACTGTTGAAACTGGTTGAATTATTACATAAAGATGATGAGTTTTTACATAACGAGACTATTTTGAAGTTTGTCTAATCCTTGATAACTTCTCTTTTAGAAATAATGAATGAACGATAATTATATGCCAAAAGAAAAAAAAGGCTCCAGTAGTATTTGTGTAATCTCCGGATTTTTGTCAGAAAAACATCCACCAACCTCCCCCGAGAGCAACTATAAAGTTTAAGAGATTGGTTGAAATAATACAATTGATTTAAACCATATCAAGAATTTGCAAAAAGATCAAAAAAAAATGAGTGAAGAACGATTTGCTTGGACAACTCTCATCACCAATACAAAATATCTAACAGGTTTACTCACTTTAGACTACTCATTGAAAAGAGTTAAATCCAAATATAGACTTGTTGCATTGTATACGGATACATTTCCTCAAGAAGGTCATGATGCACTTGATCTAAGATCAATTCCAAAGTTAAGAGTTGAATACCTATTGCCAAATCAATCCAAAGATTACTCTCAAGATCCTAGATTTTATGACTGTTGGTCAAAATTACAACCGTTTTCATTGTACAAGGATTTTGATAGAATAGTTCAATTGGATAGTGATATGGTTGTTTTGGAAAACATGGATGAACTATTTGAATTAGAATTGAATTCCATTGATAAGATCTTTGCAGCAAGTCATGCTTGTGTTTGTAATCCATATCAATACGATCATTATCCAAAGGATTGGCATAGAGAAAACTGTGCTTATACAAACTATAAGGACAAGTTAGATGACTTGAACGATGAGACCTTGGGTCCACATCCATCCAAAACTCCCCTGGGTATTTGTAATGGTGGTTTACAAGTTGTTAGACCAGATAAGGAAATCTATTCTAGAATCATAAACAAGTTAAACGATTCAAGTATTGTAATGAACTATGATTTTGCTGATCAATCCTTGTTAAGTGATCTATTCCAATCCAATTGGATTGGATTATCATATATTTATAACTATTTAAAAACTCTAAGGTTAATCCATGATGTGGATGGTCTGGATTTCAATAAAGTTAAAAACATCCATTATATCATAACTCCAAAACCATGGGATATATCCAAAGATCAAAGAGATGAGTATGAGAAAGATGATACCAATACTTTTAAATATTGGTGGGATATCGATGATGAAAGATTGCAGTCTGAAAAGGCAAAAAATATTCAAGATGGATTTTAATCAACTTCATTGGTGAATGTCTCTTGTAATAGATAACTAGCATACTCTGTTGGGTTTATATCTTTTAAATTCTGTTCAAATAACGTAGCACCTTTACCACCATATTCCCTTGGAATCAAATCACCAAACTCTACAATCTTATTCAGTTTCGAACCATCTTTTAACAGTTTGAATTTATCAGTTGTTTCTTTAGGTAACCAAGTTTTAACAAGATCGAAAATCCATGAAAGTATAGTTGGAACGTTAATGAAATATTTCTTGTTTAATAACTCTGGATAATAGGATTGGAATAAGTCAATTATACTCTTTGAAGCAGATTTTGTAGTTGTATCGTATTTTAAAAATGAAACACCTTTGTAATCATGAACTTGTGAAAGATAGTTTAACCCATTTGAATCAAATTTTAAAAGTTGTAAAGATCTCTCCATTAATCCAATTCTATATCTTATAAACTTGTTTAAATCCTTGAACAACTCCTTTGGATCATCACCACCATAAAGATTCCATGTAATTGTTTCTACACTATCACCATCATACTTGTATTGTGTCAATACACCAATTTTATCAAATTTTGAATCATGATCTTCATTAAAGGCAGCTTCAAGCGGTTTGAACTGTTTTCTCCATTTTAAAGTATCCAAAAGTTGCTTTGAAGCTGCTTCCAATTCAAAACTTCTTGCTTTTAAAAATTTGAAAATCAAAGCATCTCTTATATCTTTGTTGAAAAATTTACCATTGGGTGTTAATTGAAATCCATATAATTCATCATAGTCTGATTCCTTAAGAATCTTTGGAAGGTTTTCAGCTATAAAAGTTTGAAATTTTAACTTTTGTTCGTCATTTGCGAATTTAACAGTCTCAACTGAAACTTCTGTGGACATATTCAATTGAATGATGTTATATATATATATTCTAAATGAATTCCACGTTATTTACTGCTTTACAAACATTGAATTTTTGATCTTTTTTTTTTTTTTTACTATGGTTACCGATATACAACAATGGCTGATATTTGAAACAATATTAGTATTTATTACATTTATTTATATCAAATATCTCATCAATAATAAAATTCTATGTTTTTATTTATTCTTTTTCGATTTAGAAGATGTTTTTCCATTACCAAGAGTTAATACTTGTAACAATAGAATAGCATTTAAGGCACCACTAATTATAAAACCGAGTAAAATTAATCTATCTTTACCAAACAACGTGGAAACTCTAGTTAAATTCCCTAATAAAGCTGCAAATACTGAGAATAGGGATAGTTGACCTGTTGATTTATTCTTAAAATTATTTAAAATTTGAGGTAATTTTGACAAGATAGTTAATGGAATTGACAATTTAAATAAATCATTAACTTGTAAATCACTTAATACACCAATGTTATTTTTCAAATTTGGATTTGCAAATAACGTATAAAATAGAGCTGCAATAATTCCAACAAAACCATTAATATAATTTGTCCTTTTAGTGAAAAATAATATCAATACTAGTATGATTAAATTTTGTAATGAAGTTAACAAAGTTTCACCAAATGATAAAAATTCATTACCATTTCTAAAATTGTATGCAATTGTAAAAATTTGTGATAAAAAATCAAGGAATAAACTTAAAAATGATAAACCTGCTGTTGATGAACTAGACAAGATTGAATAAATTTGTGGTAATTTGACTAATCCACTAAATCCAACAAGACCAAGGCTTAATGTTTTCGAAATAAAATCAGTTAAATATGGACTGTATAAGTTCAAGTCAAGAACGATGGAATCAAAGACTTCTTTAGTATACAATTGTCTTCCATATTGAACGACTTCAACTGGTAAATATGTTTGAATTAAAGGCCTTAGATGGGCTAAAACTGGACGTAAATGTGGTTCAACTAGATTGACTAATTGATGGTAGATATGAGCGTGTTCAGACATATTTGGTTCTTTCGCCACTAGGTCTCTTAGCTACAAAGATGCAAATATCTTCAAGTGATTAAAAGGTATTTTTCTTTTTTTGACATGTGTTCGAAAAATGTAAATAAAAATAAAGACAAAAGTCTCCGAGGAACTAGCCGGTGGTAAAACAAACTGTGTTGATTTTAAAGCTCACAAACAGCTTTAATTTTGAGCGTGATAACTACCAAAAGCTGGCATTTTAAAACAATGGATTACAAACCCCTTAGTATTATAACAACATTGACAAGAGAAAAAAGGCAATATCTTCAACTAAAAAAAAAGATCAATTTATAACCAATGATTAACAATTAAACAATGATTTACAAATAAACAATTTATGAATGATCTATTTTGTAGCTTCAATACACTCTTCATGTAGCTCCAAATTTAAATAAGTTGCTTACAGATAAACGCTACCAGTAAAGTATGAAGTTACACTATATAAGTTTTATGTAATTTATATAGAACTTTTATCCAACTATTACACATCAAGATCAGAAACAAAAAGATGTAGATTGATCAACTATTTATATCTTTG
This sequence comes from Taiozyma peoriensis, assembly GCA_030574875.1. NCBI lineage: Eukaryota > Fungi > Ascomycota > Saccharomycetes > Phaffomycetales > Wickerhamomycetaceae > Taiozyma > Taiozyma peoriensis. The sequence continues at coordinate 6,939 of JAJMFM010000076.1, forward strand.
TATCGGTCGATTCTACAAATCATCATTGAAACTGTATTGATTAATTACTGATCAGCTAAGCTTAGTATCAACAAATTCCTGAACTGCTGAACTGCCAAACCGAGAGATTGCCTAATATTTCATCTAGTAGGAGAGGCTTATTCAAATAATTGATAATTTTGACAGTCAAGAGCCCTTTTTTTTTCTTTTCAAAAAATCTTGTCGGAGGTAAAATTCAAAGAAAAAGTAGGGTCAAATTTCGAAACCTTAGCGATGGTTGATTTAACAATTGGAAAAGGGGAAATTGGTGGCTCTATATAAAGAAATTGAGTGTTGTTTCAGGTCAATTAATTGCTGAGACAAAAATCTGATTCACTTGTAAGAAGCAAAGAGCAAATGTCGTTTGGATTTCAATATCCAGGAAATGTGGGACAATACAGCTCCAACAATCAACCCCAGCCTTCGTCTCAGTCTCAATACCAATATCAACAACCCCCTCCGTTACATCCTCAACACACACAATATCAACAACAACCACAACCACAGCAACCACAGTATCAATCATCACAGCTGCAAGATCAGCAGCAAAGAGCTCAACAGCCATTACCACAACAACTACCCCAAACTTCCTCCTCTTCTGGTACTTTAGATGAACGATTGTCTTTTCTAAGTGCGCAAGATGAAGAGAGATTTAAATCTCTATTCCAAAATGCAACCAATGGATCCATCTCCATATCCCCTGAAATTGCAAGAAATATTTTAATCAAGTCAAATTTGAATCCTCATCAGTTGGCTAGAATTTGGGAACTATCAGATGTAAATAGAACTGGTGCTCTTTTGTTTCCTGAATTTGCCTTGGCTTTACATCTATGTAACGTTGCTTTAAGAGGTGGTGATTTACCCTATGTCTTAGATTCAAAGATTCAAGATGAAGTTAGTAGACATGTTGATAAGATCAATTTTGGTGTTCCTGAAGGCGGTGATTCAAATGACAACACTAATCAACAACAACAACAGCCATCTTTACAACGTGCTTATACAAATGATATCATAGAGACACAACCTGTTGCAAGTGATTTGAAGCAAGCTATCAGTAACTCAAACTCATTGCAACCTCAACAGACAGGATACGGATTCCAAGTTCCAATTGAGCAAAACCAACAACCTCCTGCATTACCACAACTTTCACAACAAAGAACCGGATATGACAATCAAGGTCAAATATTTACAACTTCTATTGGAGCTGCAAACATTCAACCCCAAGCAACTGGTTATAACGCTTTTCTTCATCAACAAGCTACCGGGTTCAACGTTCAACCACAGCAACAACAGCAACAAGAACAACAACAGGCTAATAGTTTCAGTACACCGATTCAACCCCAAACAACAGGTTACAATGCATCAAGTTCTCCCCAAAAAGTCCAACTACAATCTACTGCTACACTGAACAATCTAGAACTTCAAAGGCAACAGCAACAGCAGCAATCTACTGGAATTCAGCCTCAGGACAAATTTCCAAACTCATCATCACAACCATCTACAACGTCTAGCCTTCAACTAAGGTATCAACCAACAGGATCCCAATCTTTGCCACAACAGACTTTACAAGCACAGCAAACTGGTAATACAACAAATCAACAACTTTTGAATACACAAGCAACCGGTTTGGTTCCTCTAAAACCTCAACAAACCAGTTCCACTTTACAACCATTACAACAATCACAACCTACTGGAGGCTTAGTTCCTTTGAAAGGTCAAAACACTTCAGGTTTAAACCAACAACCAACAGGCGGTTTGATTCCAATTCCAACAGGTGGGCTACAGCAACAACCAACTGGTTTAATACCATTACCCAGACAACAAACAGGTGTTTCATCAGCACCAGCATCAGCACCAGCACCAATCCCATTACAATCAGGAGCGACAGGCGGTGCTGGGATACTACCACCACAAGCAACTGGTGGGTTGGTTCCTTTACAATCTCAAAGAACTGGATTTGGTAATTTCGAACCTTTAAGAGCTCAAAAGACTGGTGTTGGTCAAAACAGTTTTTTCTTGACCAATTTGGTTCCACAGCAACAGCAACAAACTCAGCAACAACCGGACTGGACAAACTCTTTAGCTTACACCCAAGAAACTATATCACCTCAAGAGAAGCAGTTGTTTAACAAAATTTTCGAGAACTATGATACAGCACGTAAAGGATTATTAACAGCTGATGTATCTGCTGAAATTTTCAGAAAATCAGGGTTGAATCGTGAAGACTTAGAAAAAGTCTGGGATTTGATTACAAGACCAAATCAAACTCATCTAGATAAAGAATCATTTCAATTGGGTATGTGGCTGGTTTATAAGAGATTAAATGCATTTGAACTACCAGATCAATTACCTGATTCGCTAAGACCTTCAAGTTTGAATATTTTGGATGACGTTAAAAGACAATTGGTAGGTAATTCCACCAATAAGACTGTGAAAAAGACCAGCAACTCTAAAACAGATGGTTCAAGATTTAAAAACAACGATGATGAATTAATCTCATCTGCCTCAAGACATCGCAGACGTCGTAATGGTAATGCCGATAATACTAAGAGTAATAGTGAATCAATTGGTTCAAGTCAAACCAAATCTACCTTATCAGGTGAGAAACTATCTATAGAGGAATTGAAAAAGCAAATATGGGAAAAAAAGATTTTGGTTGAAGCTCTAGACGCTGATATTGAGAGTACATCTGAGCAATTGAAGGATGATCAGGTTCAAGATCTAAAAGCTATAGAACATTTGAAGCAACAAATTAAAAACTTACCACAATCGACTACACCTCAGAATGGTAATGACAACTCTTTAGAGTTGAAATCCAGATTTACCAGTTCGACATCTAGAGTTCCTATTTTGATTCAGGAGATATTCTCTGTTGATAACCAAATTACAAGATTGAAACTGGAGCTATATAAAATCCATCATCCTTCTTCAATTTTAGGAACTGGTAAACATGGGGAAATCACGGATGCTGATAGACGTAAAGCTAAGAGTAAAGCTTTATTGGCATCAAAGATGGCTAAATTAACCGGTAAAGCACTTGATCCCGAAATTGAGAATATCAATGAAGAGGAAACTAAACTAAGTGAAGAAGTTATCAAAATCCAAGAAGAAAGTGAAAAAAATCAACAAGTGATTAAAGACGTTGAATCTTCTATCAAAGAATTATCTGATGCTATTGTTAATTCTTTGTCCACCTCTGGGAATAAGAATAGTCCAGAGTACAAGAAATGGGAATTAGGCGTTGGTGTCCAACCTGAGGTTTCTGAAATCATTCAAAGCATCAGAGTAAATGATATCTCAAATCAATTCACAACAGGTTTGAGATTGGAAAGAGAGACAAACACTCCCGTTTCACGTTATTCCACCCCTTCACAAGAATTACCATCTGCATCACCAGTGACAGCCACTAGCACTTCTTCACCTATATCTTCACCCGCCAATCATAGAACGCCAGAGGAGAGAATAGCCTACATCAGGGAGCAAGCAAAGAAGAAGATGAATGAAAAACTGGCAAAGTTTGGTATCACAAGACATAGTCCCTCCAGTTCTTCACCTAAGGTTTCATCTCCTATATCTGAACCTATTCATAATACCCCAAACCTTACAGTCGATGCTCGTGATATACCAAATCCTCGGTCGGTGTCACCTGAAACTCAACAGCAACAGCAACATCAACATCAAAAACCACAACAAGAACAACAAGGACAAACAGAAGCAAATGACGTTGACGCTTCTTCTGATGATGACGACGAGGAAGAATTTCAAAGAATGGAGGAGATTAGAAGATTGAAAAGGTTAGAAAGAGATTCGAGATTGGCAGACTTAGCTGACCAATAGTAATAAATAGACTCTACATTCCACTAAAAATTAATAATACACTATCATCGTAGAATTTGAACGTTAGTAAATCTTGTGGAAACCGTACGCAAATTAAGAACTCTTCAGCGACCATTTTTTAATTTTTTTTTTTGACTGTTCTCAAAAGGACACGGTTTTTCTGACCTCGCGTAACTTCCACGGTTAAAATTTGGTATTTAACTCGAAAAATGTAAATATAAATAAATATCCAGATCCATCTCTGATACAAAAAGTTGGCATTCTAGTCTTCCAGATAGCGCCCAATAAACCTACACAAATCTACAATAATGGCCATACAACTGGGAAGTACAAGGGTGCGCTTGTTGGTAATCGGTGTGGTGTTTCATCTTTTTTACCTATGGTCTATTTTTGATATATACTTTGTCAGTCCGTTGGTTCATGGTATGGAGCCTCATCTCAGTACAATAAATCCACCTGCAAAGAGATTATTTCTAATTGTTGGTGATGGGCTAAGAGCTGATACTACGTTTGATAATATAACACATCCAACTACGGGGGAAACGGGTTATCTGGCTCCATTTATCAGGGATATTGTGCTGAAAGAAGGTACTTATGGTATCTCTCATACAAGAATGCCAACGGAGTCAAGACCAGGTCATGTTGCAATGATTGCAGGATTCTATGAAGATGTCAGTGCTGTGACTAAAGGTTGGAAAGAGAACCCAGTAGATTTTGATAGTGTTTTGAATCAAACAAGACATACTTATAGTTTTGGTTCACCAGATATTTTACCAATGTTTGCACAAGGAGCTAGTGATCCTGAAAGAATAGATACTTGGATGTATGGTCATGAATTTGAGGATTTCACCAGTTCTTCAATTGAGTTAGATGCATTTGTCTTCAAACACCTTTATGACTTGTTTGATAACTCTACAACTGATGTTAAACTGCATGAACAGATCCATCAGGATCAAACAGTATTTTTCTTGCATTTACTAGGATGTGACACTGCTGGCCATGGTTATAGACCTTACTCGGCTGAATACTATGATAATGTGAAGTATATAGATGAGCAAGTTGAAAAGCTAACAAAAGAAGTTAGAAAGTTCTTCAAAGATGATAACACCGCATTTGTCTTCACAGCTGATCATGGTATGAGTGCCTTTGGTTCTCATGGTGATGGCCATCCTAACAATACTAGAACACCATTAGTTGCTTGGGGTGCTGGTATTAACAAACCAGTTTATAATGAGTATCCAATATTTGATAACTACACTGAAAACTGGAATTTAGGATCAGTTGCAAGACATGATGTTAACCAAGCTGATATTGCATCCTTGATGTCCTATTTAATTGGTGTCAATTATCCAGTGAATTCTGTTGGTGAGCTACCGTTAGACTTTATTGATAATAAGGACGAGGAAAAACTAAATGCTCTATACAAAAATGCTTTAAGTATCCTTGAACAATACTATGTTAAAGAAGAAGAAATGAAAGAATCCCAGTTCTTTTTCAAATCATTTGGGAAGTTTAACCAGAAATCAGCAGAGAGCTACAAGCAGGATATTGAGGAGCTAATTGTTTCAATTGCCAGCGAAAAGAAACCTGACTTCTTGAAGGTTGCTGAAGCAATATTACTAACGGAGGAGTTAATAAAATTGAGTTTAGATGGGTTATACTATCTTACAACCTATAATTGGTTATTACTAAGAACAATTGTCACTTTAGGTTTTATTGGTTGGATTTCATATTCATTCATTGTCTTTTTGAAGTTATTCATTTTAAATAAACCAATTGAAGAGACGACAAGCATCTTGAATTATTCAGTTTCAACATTAGTTGGTTTGGTTTTCAACTATATTTTATTCTACCAAAGATCTCCATTTAATTACTACATGTATCTAGCATTTCCAATATTCTTTTGGAGTCAAATTATAACAAAGAGACAATCTTTGATGAATGGCATCAATTCACTTTTTCAAGGTTTTGAAACATACAAGATTATTCTAGCTTTGGTTGGTATTGTTACAGTATATGAAGGAATTGTTTACGGGTTTTTCGCAAGAGTCATATTCACAATTTTCTTCATTGCATTGGGATTCTATCCTTTAATTTTAGGTGTGAAAGATTTGAAAACTAATATATTTTGGATTTTCACGTCATTTGGTATGAGTACATATACGCTGTTTGATGCTGTTAAGATTGAAGATTTGGTTCAAATCAACATAGCTGGTGCACTAATCGTTTCTATATCAGTTATTGGCTATTTCAAAATATTAGACATAGCTAAATCAAATGCTAAGTTCCCACCAGTATCAGAGTATACTAAAACTTTGATCTCATTTCAAATAGCATTCACCAGTTTGATTATATTTGTTACGAACAAATCTGTTATTTCATTACAGGCTAGAGAAGGGTTACCAAAAATCTCACAAATTTTAGGATGGCTGATTCTAATCTTAACCCTGTTAGTTATTCCATTCTTACATTATTTAAAACCGCATAACGATTATAGGATTAGATTGTTGATTATCTTTTTAACATTTGCACCTACATTTATTATATTGACCATTTCATTTGAAGCCTTGTTTTATGTTAATTATTCTTTGTTATTGTTACAGTGGATTACTATCGAGTCGTCATTGTTCCAGTCAATCGATAATGAGAAAGGAGATGACGATAAAGCTGGAAAAAACTATACTCAGCTACTGAGAGTTTCCGTTATTGGGTTTTTGTTTTTACAAGTTGCATTTTTTGGTACTGGTAATGTTGCTAGTATTTCTTCATTTTCATTAGAGTCAGTGACAAGGTTATTACCGGTTTTCGATCCATTCCCAATGGGAGCCTTGTTGATGCTGAAACTAATGATACCATATGTACTTCTTTCTACTGCATTAGGAGTTTTGAACGTTAAACTTGGTATCAAACCATATACTATCTCAACTTTAATCATTTCTACAAGTGATATACTATCGTTGAACTTCTTCTTCTTGTTAAAGACGGAGGGTAGTTGGTTAGATATCGGTGTTACCATTTCAAACTACTGTCTGGCTATTCTTTCCAGTTTATTTATGCTGATATTAGAAATTGTTAGTAACATCTTGTTAAAGAATGTTGAGTATAATGATCAAGCGGTGGAGAAGTTGAAATCAAATTAAGTATAGTATATGTATATATAGAGACAGAAATGGAGTGCCATTCTTTACAATAGAAGTCACTCTGAAATAAAACTTCAGCAAATAGCACGTCAGTTGACTTCCAAGAAGTGGAAATTTTGTAAAGATATTGATTCTTGATTCCCATATTTGTAGTCACAATTATAAATCAGGCGGAGAAACCGATTGTAAAAACACCAAGATTCGGAAAAACCTTTTGAGAGCAAGAAAAATCTTATTATTAATAGTAACTAATTCCTCTCAGTTTGAAAGGATCTTGAAATAGATTTCAATGTATTTAAAATTCATAAATTGCAAGGGTTTCAATACAGCCCAATGCTAAAGTGATCAATTAGAGTTCCTTTGACCTTTATCTCCTTTTCCCCCAAACTAAGCAGGCTGTTGCTGTTGTTGTTAGTTGTTTTCATTTTAAATAAATCAATTGCTTTTTGACACATTTTTTTCACATAGAGATCCATCCTTTGATATAAATACAATAGGTCTTAAGATGCCTATAGACAAAGCTGATCAAGTTGATAAATCTCAAGCTAAAGCAAAGGTATTCTTTGACACAGACGGAGTGGCTGAACGTGCCTCATCTCAGTTATTCGAATCTGCAATTTCGGATGTTGATGGTCCAAATGATGATGAAGATACAAGATGGTTAAGAGAACAAAGACTTGATCATAAAAGGGCATCTTGGCTCAAAAGACCTTCAGTGCTGTTCATCTGCTTTCTCATGTTTTTATTTTTTACTGGTTTTGCTTGTTCAATATCTTCCCAGGTTATATTAATTTTAGACGTCATGTGTCGTCAAGCTGGTGTTAAAGTTCAAACCTGTCACGACAATAAAGTACAAGAAATGGCTTCAAGTTTACAATCTCAACAGATGCTAATAGGTGGACTAACATCATCTTTAGTGTCTGGCAAAATCGGTGAATTATCCGATAGATTTGGTAGAAAGAAAGTCTTCATATTTATAGTCTTTTTAAACATCATATCCAAAATCAATACAATCTATCTTCTTTCACCAACGACACCATACCATAAATCATTATTTCTACTTGCTACAGCTGTGAAGGATTTAGGTGGTGGAACTATTGGGATCATAAGTATTGGTAACAGTTATATAACCGATATTGTTGAAAAACATGAACGAACGGTTGCATTAGGATTTTCAATTGGGACTCTTTTTGCTGGTTTAGCATTTGGTCCACTAATAGGAAGTTTTGTTATAAAACTTACCGGTTCAAACTTTTCAACTCTATATCTTGATTTCGGTTTGGCAGTTTTGTTGTTGATATTAACAATTTTCCTTTTGGCAGAGTCAAGATCTGAGAAACTTAAATTAAAATCACAATCACTTCACTTACAAAGAAAGGCAAGTTTTGCATCTCAGGCTTCACAATCAAACTCAAGATTATTCACTGTCAACTCTAAATTTTTCAATTTTTTCTCACCGTTGAAAACTTTATGGATCCCAAGGCATAAAACCCTTGGTTTAATTCCAAGAATTAATGTGATGCTTTTAATATCTATTGAAGCTCTGCTAAGTATCACGGGTGCCTCGATAACTTCTCCTTTAATTCTCTATGCTACATATAACTTTAATTGGACTGCTGAGAAAATCGGGTATTTCATATCAATAGTTGGACTTTCGAAAACTGGAGTCTTGTACATAATTTCACCGATATTTCTCCATCTATTGAAAAAAGTGTTTGAATCCAGGGCGAAAAGTCTTGATTACGTTGATTTTATCACAATAATATTTGGTTCATTGAACGAATTGTTCTATCCTGCTTTAATTCTAGGAGCAACTCAAGGTTATCAAATTTTTGGTTGTGCACTTTTCAGTTCATTGGGAGCATTAGCTACACCAGCAACTCAAGGTGCAATTGTTAAATACGTTCCAGATGGTAAGATTGGTGAAGCATTTGGTGCAATTGGATTAATTAAAAATGTGTTAGCAACTGCTGGTCCTGCAGGATTTCTATGGATATATTCCCATAGCGTTCAATATTATCCAAAGTTAGTATTTCTAATTGCATTTGGTTTAATATTAACTTCTATTCTAGTTTCTTTGCTTTTAAAAGTTCATGAAGATGATAAATTTCAACAGGGCTATAATGGCAATGATATTGGAAATGAAATCAATAGATCTGACTTAAACTCATCAGCTGCAGATCAAACTCCAGTGATAACATATGGATCGATTGAAAATGAAAGACGTGCCAGTCCTACAGAGTGAGAAATAACAGATTTATTTTTTCCATTGAACTTGACATATGAAAGCATTCAAAATTCAATTTCACTCACAAGTGCTGCCTCTTGAACCATATATTGCAATGTTGAAGTGTGTTAAACAATCAATTCCTATCAACCAATGTAGTCTAGTCAATTGCGATAGACTTGTACGACAGCTCACTTAAATCTGTATCGGGAAGCTAAGTCATTTTCTTTGTCGGATTTAAAGCATGGCACCGTTAAGCGTTAATCCCGCTGACTTTCAAACTGTCAATAGTTCCCAGAAATATATACATTTTCTTGACTCTACGTAATATTTAGTTTTCACTGTGCATTTTCACATCAAACACTGATGGTGATAAATTGAGTGGTTACAAACATGAGTGATGATGAGAATTCTGCAGTGCTTTAGTGAGTGTTAGTCTTATCTGTAACATTATTTTAATCTGTTCGTTTAAAGTTAACCATGATAAATTCATTGTTGTAGCGTTTACGGCACACTTAGAGATGAAAGAGTATTGGCTGAGGTATTAACCAAACGTGAAATAAAGAATGACTTGGAAACTGGAGCGATTATTTTTTCTAAAAATTGTGTTTTGAATGGATTTGGGAGATTCAAAGTGAAGGGTGAATTATACCCTGCAGCTATAGAGGATGCAAATTCCAAAATTGTGGATGGTACTATAATTAGAGGCTTAACTGAATCTGATATTGAGATTCTTGATAGATTCGAAGGAGATGAATACGAAAGAATCGTAGTGGAGGTTAAAGAGCGTATATCCACGAATACTGAAAGAGCTATAAGGGCTAATTTCTATAAATGGATTGACCCCAAATCAAGATTACAGTTGGATGAAGATTGGAGTTTGGAACAAGGCGTTGTGGATAAATTTTTAAATACAATATCAAAAGATCTATAGTGATCCATCGTAGTAAGCTTGGATGATTCAAAAGAGGGTAGTTCCTATTTGAACAATAATGAATTAAGACAAGTATTTCAGTCTCTGTTATTTCGTAAATTATCGCTGTGATTCAAAAAAATATCTCATGTCTAATTTTGCTGATAGCAGAGCTGGCATTCCAAAAAGGGTAATTTTTTCTTGAAGACCAATAATCCTTTTGTTTTAAATTGTGCCATACTTTCTGAAAATAGTAAATAGCAAATCCTTCACAATTTGAAAATCTTACTAAGCTTTATCTGTCAATTTATAATATCAGCTTTCAACTCATTTAAAGGAATCAATTCATTTGGATTCGACTTAATCTTGGTATAGTGGATTGGAAAGGAACTTCATTCTCTAATTCCGTAGCTTTTGCGCCTAGTTTGACAGGATAGTGCATAGTGAGCGCTAACCACTACGAATAAACAAATAGAGATATAACCATATGGTAACCGCATCTAATTAAATTCACTCCTCTTGACCTAGTTGCTTGATATATCACACGATATCAACATACCAAATTTTGAGTTATGTCTATAAACAAAGTGGATAAAGCTGATAATCTCAATATTAAGACTAGAGTATTCCTGGATACAGATGGAATTGCAGAACGTGCTTCCTCACAATTATTCGAATCTGCCATCTCAGATGTTGATGGTCCAAATGATGATGAAGATACAATATGGTTGAGGGAACAGAGACTTGATCATAAAAGTATGTCTTGGCTTAAAAGGCCCTCGGTATTCCTGATATGCTTCATAATGTTCTTGTACTTCACTGCAATGGCTAGTTCACTGTCCGCTAAAGTGATTTTGATCTTAGACGTTATGTGTCGTCAAGCTGGTGTACAAATTCAAACCTGTCATGACAATAAAGTACAAGAGATGGCATCAGATCTACAGTCGCAACTCATGTTCATAGCGGGGTTAACATCATCTCTAGTCTCTGGTAAAATTGGTGAATATTCTGATAGACTCGGTAGAAAAAAAGTTTTAGTTTATATAGCATTTGTGGCCATCGTACAAAAGATCATGTTTATCTATATACTTTCCCCAACTACATCATATCATAAGACTTTGTTTGTGCTTGCTACAACTTTTGAGAACATAGGTGGTGGTTCTATTGGAATCATCAGTGTTGGTAATAGTTATATTACTGATATCGTTGAAAAACATGAAAGAACTGTTGCATTGGGATTTTCCACTGGAACTCTTTACGCTGGTTTAGCATTTGGTCCAATATTAGGCAGTTTTACCATAAAGTATACCAATTCAAATTTTTCAACTTTATATCTTGATTTAGCTTTAGGATTTTTAGTTTTATTTTTCACCATTTTCGTTTTAGCAGAATCAAGATCGAAAAAATTCAGAACAAGATCACAATCAATTCATTTACAAAGAAAGGCAAGTTTTGCATCTCAAGCTTCATTATCTAATTCAAAACTATTTACCGTTAACGCTAAACTTTTTGATTTTTTTTCTCCTTTGAAAACCTTATGGATCCCAAAGCATAAAACCCTTGGTTTGATCCCAAGAATTAACGTCATTCTTTTAATATCTATTGATGCTTTATTAAGCATCACAGGTGCTTCAATAACTTCTCCTTTGATTCTTTATGCTACGTATAATTTTGATTGGACTGCTGAGAAAATTGGTTATTTCATTTCAATAATTGGGGTCTCGAAAACTGGAGTATTATATTTGGTTTCACCAATATTTTTCCATTTTTTAAGAAGAATATTCGAACATCGAACGAAAAGTTTAGATTATGTGGATTTTATAACTATTATATTTGGTGCACTCAATGAATTATTATATCCTGCAATAATTATAAGTGCAACTCAAGGTTATCAAATCTTTGGATGTGCTCTCTTCAGTTCATTAGGAGCCTTAGCAAACCCTGCAATTCAAGGTTCAATTGTTAAATATGTTCCAGAATCTAAAATTGGTGAAGTGTTTGGTGCCATTGGGCTGATTAAAAACTTATTAGCAACAGCCGGTCCTGCAGGGTTTTTATCAATCTATTCGCACAGTGTTGAATACTTCCCAAAATTGGTATTCTTTATTGCCTTTGGATTAATCTTAACTTCTATTATAGTTTCATTCTTCTTGAAAGTTCATGAGGATGCTAAAGTTCAACGTTCCTATAGCGATTCCTATCTTGATGGCGAGCTCAATAGATCCGATTCAAGTTCATCAATTGCAGATCAAACTCCAGTAAGATCATATGGATCTGTTGAAAATATTAGACGTCCAAGCTTCACTGTGAGTGGGCATCAACGTAACGATTCAGCTAGTCTATTGAACTGAGCTATTTATTTAACTGCTTCCTCGCTTGCTATTACAAGCAGTATAATGTATCATTCACTTCTATTCCACTACAGAAAGTTTCTGCTTTGCATGACTTGATTATTTGATACTATTAGACAATTTAGTTTAGTTAAAACTTGTAGCTGAGCCAATCGAGGCATGATCACAATGCTACTTACATTGAGCATTAAAGAAATACAAACACTACATTCCCTATTTATTCGAAGGAGGTCTAAAATGTAAGTACAGTATCAAAAGAACTAGGTTGATAAAAAAGCTTCAGTATCATCTCTGTGCCTATTCCTACTTTCAGTTACTCATGATCGCCGCTAATTTTGACGGGTTCCGCGAATTTAGGTACAAAAAGATCTTCTGCATTGGTAAAAGCCATATAAACAGAAAAAAAGATAACCTTTGTAGTTACAAAATCACCATACTGATTTGAAGCTTTGTAGGAAATCTTGTTAAAACATTTTAAGAGTTTTATTTATATAAATATATTCAAGATTCATAAAATTTCTCTTTGCATTGTCATATCAAAGACTCATTTAGTTGTGGTCCATTTGAATCATTAACCTTTCAGAGTAAAAGGTTCATTTGTGCTAAGATCATCTCAAAGTTTGACACATATATTTGTCACTCTCAATAATCAAATCAACACTTAATGATATATCAGGAATTACAAAGAGGTGAGATGTTTCCTTTGTTCATAAATGTGATATCCGATCTTTTCAAGGATCATCAAGGATGGTTCTTAACAATATTATCGTCCGTGATGTGTATATTCGGTGCAGGAATTATATATCTTGATCTTATAGTTAAGTTTTTCAACAAAAAGTCACAGTTCAATATCAAATCAAATGAAAGGTTTTTAATAGCTGGGTTTGGAATAAGTTCAGGATCTTTATCCTTTACGTCCCTTTATAAATTATTACCCAAATCAGCATTGTATTTTCTTGATATTGAAACAGATGATACATTGATAAAATCAAATTTAAATGTCACCATCTTTTTTTTAGTTGGTGTACTCAGTTGTTCCCTATTGAATAGGTTCATACATCACTTCACTAGTGAGAGTATAGTCCATTGTGCTCATGAAGGAGGTGATGGTGCATCAAATCATAGTCATGGTCATAGCCATAATTCAATTTCCTCCGATGATTCTCTGGATGCAGAAATCGATAAGATAAGCAATCACTCACATAGTCATCAGGATCACTCTCACATTCATCATCAAAATGACGAAGAGTCTATCATTGAGAACCACATACCTCATGATGAAAATTCGCCATTACTTGCAGTTTCGACTAGTCCAGCTTCAATATTAGCTGCAACGGTTACTCCAAACTATTGTGAGCATAATAATTCTATTAGTAATGATCATAGACCTAGTCTTGGTAAGAGAAGCTCAATTTTTGGTTTTATTGAAAAACTAAGAAAACAAGAACAATGTGTTGGTATTGACGATGAGAATTGTCAAGGTGTTCCATGCATTTCCACTGAACAGTTTAATTACAAAATTTCCAATGACATTCAACACATGGAGTTCTATAGAGGCATATCAGAGAGTAAATCTAAGTCTTCTTTAGTTGCATATACTTTGAACTCTCCCAAGAAAAAAACTGTGACTGTGTCAAAGAGGAACCAACATGAGTTGAATCTTATCGACCAAGGAGAGCAATCACACAACAATGACGAAAATAGTCAACATGTACAACTACCATTTAAATCCCTACCACAATCATCAACACCTCATGGTTATACAAATTTAATTGACCCATTGAAAACTAACTTTAGATTATCCAATGAACCGGATTTAAATCGTCATTCATCACATAAGGGTGATCATCATCATAAGATCGATACACCTTTGTCTAGACTATTATCAATTGGTTTACAAACCTGTTTAGCATTGACACTTCATAAATTTCCAGAAGGATTTATTACCTATGCAACATCTAAGGCCGATCCCAAGACTGGTGTTTCAATTTTTTTATCATTAGCAATCCATAATATAGTTGAGGGATTTACTATGACTTTACCACTGTACTTGGCATTGGACTCAAGATTTAAAGCATTCATAATAACGTTCTTTCTAGGTGGATTAAGTCAACCGATTGGTGCATTATTTGCATTTTTACTATTACATGGTAAAGAAGTTGATACAGATGATTCATCATATGTATTTGGAATTCTAATTGCCATAACTTCAGGCTTCTTAACAGTTATAAGCTCTCAACTATTTGCCAGTGCTATCAGTTTTGGTGGATCTACAAATAGAGTCATAGGTTGGACCATTGCTGGTATCACAATGATACAAATCTCCACTATATTGACAGATTACAGCGGTGACAGTTGATTCAGAGTGCCTTAATATATATATATATGGTTTTATAAATAGAATAGACACTAATTTCCTATGTTGTACATGCTTCGTTGTTTAAGTGAAATTGAATTTTAAGTTGGTTTAAGAAGAACGTATGTATTGGTTTCCCAGATTTTAAATGATCTCACATTGATCAAACGATTAATCCACTCTCTTTTTTCACACACGCTACATGTGATCTTTTCATTTAGCTAAGTTTATTCAACTGTCACATTGACATAAGACTTGTTGGAATGTATTTAAAGTAGTCATAGCAACCCCATATAAAAAAAAAACCCTTTTCCTACAGTGTAAAATTTCGCGTTTTCTTCAGTATCTTTTTTTTTTTTTTGGTGTATTACAAAAAATTAATGGCGTTTTGACATAGATTTTTATTTTTATAGTAAACAGATAGAACACCGAAGGCGATTATAGTTGAAGAAGGAATTCAATCAAGGTCAAAAAAGATTGTACATTTATAGATAACTTTAGAAACTCATAACAACTGCAATATATCATATACAATGAGTGAACACACCACCCCAAGAATCGATGGATCTTTATTACAAAATAATACAAATCGTACTGTTCGTATTATAGGAAGAGTTGAAAGTATTAACGGTTCAGAATTATCATTTTATACACCAAGCACAACATCTGATAACTTGAAGGTTAAAGTCATAACAAGTCCTGATTTAGAAGAGTTTGTCCAAGGTGTTTGGTTCGAAATAATTGGAAGGGTATTAGATGATCTAAGCGTTAGAGCCATTGATGTTAAAAATTTTGGTGATAATTTAAACGAAAGGGCCATTGCTGGTTTAGTTAAACATTCGAATAAAGCTTCTGAAATCTTCTACAGTTGAATCCGTGGTGAGGTTTATATGTATTTGTTATATATATATATATATATATATATAGAACATAAAGTTAAACAAATAAACAAACAATGAAAAAAAAATAATGAAACAAATGAAGGAGTAAACTTGTAAAATTTAGCTAGTTAAAGGGAAATGTAGAGTGTGATGCCAAACAAAACTTAAGAAGACGAAGAAGCAGCAGCGGATCCTGTTGATAAAGCACTCAAAGAGGCTGATTTAACACGACTTTTAGCATCATACCATCCACCGTTTTCAGAAGGGAAAAGAGCAGGCGTTGCCCAATTAGCAGCAGAACTTATAGTATAAGACCAACCAGGAGTTATAGTTGAGACTTGAGATAAAGAGCTTTTCAAACTTGAATAATACGAGACAGAACTTGTTGGATATCTTCTTGACCAAGTTGTTGCAGTAACTTTAGAACCTGGTTGAGTTTGCATTGGAGCATATCTTGTTTTACCAGTTTGAGAGGTATAATAAACTTGGAATGATTTTGATAAATCAGCAGCATCCATGGCGGTTGTTTGATCAGTTTCAACGTTAACTTCAGCATTTGGAGGATTAACATCAGCACCACTTGGTTTTTTAGTACCAGTCATACCTTCTAATGCAAATCTGTAAGAATAATGTATAGAATAACCACCATCTTTAACAGTGGCATAAACTTGAACGAAATAGTTACCATCAGCACCAAGTGTAGCTGGGATTTCTAAATCATAAGTGTTATCTTTAACATCGGATGCTGAAACTTTTTTAAGTGTACTTGTTAACCCTTCAATATCATTGTTTGGACCAGTACAAACCAGAAAGGAATACGTGTCTATTTCATCCAAAGTTGGAGTTGTTTTAGATTCAATCCAAGATAGAGGAACAACCACTGTGGAACCTTCAACTGTAAATGAAGACCCTTGAATCGGTTTAGAAATAGAAACATCAGCAACAACCAAGGAGCTGAGTAGTGAAAAAGTCAGTAGTGATTTGAAGAGCATTGTGTGTGAATCCTTGGGATGTCTATATGTATGAACTGTATGGATCTTGTTATATGATGGCTATACTCTCAAGTATATCTATAATCTGATGAACTGCTTTGTGTTGTTTTGTACCGTAGAAGTCCAAAAGGTAAAAGAAAAAAAAAAAACCCAAAAAGGAAAAGCTCTGATGGCTAAATGTCTATTGATCCCAGGAGATTGTAAAGAGAAGGAGGAGAAGTTGAGTTAAATGATTAACAAGATATAGAGTTGTGGGTACTTAAATTACTCTTTTTTTAATACTTTATGCTTGTGATATTAGTTAACAGAAATATAAAACAAAAAAAAAAAAATAACTGAAATTAACGATTTGATTTTCCCTCAGCAAATTTACTGCTGTGCCTGGACTTTTTTTTTTTTTTTTTGGTTCTCTCTGACGTTTTCTTTGTTTTCTATTTTTGTCTGAGAAAATTCTAGCTTTTTGTTAGAAACTAGCGAAATTCAACTTTAGCGAGAATTTTGAAAGGAGCATTATTCTTTTTTATTTTTGCAAATAAAAAATCGAGGACTCCATTGGGAAGTGCTTTTGCGTGTTATGTGCGATGTGATAGAAAAAAAAGGTCAGGGTAAATATTTTCACTCTTTTCAATCAACAAGCAAAATAATCCAGAATTTACTATTTTAGTACTAGCGAAATCGAAAAATATGAAAAATTGAGGGCCTAATGAACTATATGTGAAGAGGTTGTTAATCATCAGCGCTTCAACTTTCAAGTACAATACATAGGCTAAAACATACCTAGATCAAAATGCTATATTTGAAATCGATGGCCAAGGTGATAGATAATTCAGGTGCTTTAATGGCTGAATGTATCAAAGTATTACGTAAATCTCCAAAGAACTATGCTAAAGTTGGTGATGAAATAGTTGTTGTTATTCAAAAGGCTAGACCTATGAATGCACAAATCACCGGTGCTTCAGCTTCCAATAGAGTGAAAAAGGGTGATATCTGTCATGCGGTAGTTGTAAGAACAAAACAAACACAAACTAGACCAGATGGTTCTTCTATAAGATTTGACGATAATGCTTGTGTATTGATAAATAAAAATTCAGAACCAATAGGTACAAGAATATCATCTGTGGTATCAAGAGAACTAAAGGATAAAAACTTCAACAAAATTGTTGCTATGGCTCCAAAAGCTGTTTAATTATTAAGGATAAAGAGAATTCAAAGTTATTAACAACGTTTTCATTAATTGTGTTTGTATGCTGTCATCAGGTAGTTTTTCAGATCTTCCATATCATGTACATAGTTGTTTTTTAGATCAACACTCAGATAGTTTCAAACTTTCAATAATACTAGAAACATTAATAAATCAGTTTTTTTTTTTTGCTAGGCTAAGAGCTCTACAGTAATCATACACATTAGTGCTTGTTATTTTAAACAAACGAATCAACCAAGTTTGTCAATTTATCCAAAAGTAAATTTGATCTTATTTTCGTTTCTTCATTGTAATGTAATAGCTTTATCCCATCCTCAACTTCAAAACTAATCAACTCCATTGCATTATTTACAATGTTTTTCAACTTCAAAACATCGGTATTCCCATTGTCCAATTGGGCTAGCCTACTAAGCTTATCAGATATTTCCATCTCGACTTGACTTAAATTTGATCCATATGATTCTGGAGATGATGGTATATCTTCTATAGGTGTTCTAATCTCCATTCTGTCTTGTTGAAGCTCATATCCATTATGCAAGAGCTCATCATCATCATCATCATCATCATTTGGTGTCGGTAGCATGAAACTGCCCTTGTCACGTATAGATGACCTGCTATTCGATCGATATGATAATGACTGTTTTGCTATAAGAGTTTCTTGATGCTGTTGTTCCATTGATCTATCGAAACAAACATCAATTAAACTTTCAAGATCATTGTGAACTTTTGTTAGTTCATTCAACTTTGTTATAATTTTATCGCTCAAGTCTTGTTGATGGCTGAAAATTTCATCAATATTTTGTAGTTGAACTTGATTCTTGGATTCACTGAATGATAAGTCAATATCACTCTTGTTTAGTATTATACTATTTTCATTATTTGTAGAAATATTTCCCAACAGAGACTTGAAAGGTGAGCTTATCCCGCTTTGATTACTATTCAAATCAATACCAATAGATCTGAACCTCTGTTTTCTAGAATTTGTTATTTGATTCTTGTTATCGTTGATTTTCGATTGATTCAACATTTGGTTTTCTTGCACTTGGTGTTGTGGTTTTGAAATCGATTGCTCCAAAAGAGATTCAACTGAATGACTATTAGACAATCCTAGTGACATTTTAGTTCAGATATACTAAATTAGTATGATCCATTCTCTTTTGCACTTTGATCAATTTATCTTTAACCAAGTAAAAATGACATAAATATAGATTTTCTTGATCGGGAATTTATTAAAATCATTCTGGAATGAAAGAAACCGATAACCTTGAATACAAAGTTTTACAACATGTGGTTCATTCTGCCTTGATAATCTTAAATAAACGCAATGGTGTCAATGTAGTATGAGAAGCAATACTGTTATTAAATACTTGTATTGTTAAATGTAATAAATAATTGTAAAAGTACATAGTGCAAAAAACCACTTGTACTAGTGGATAATAATAAATTAGTTGTAATAATAAATAGATAAATAGATCTAATGATGCTTTGGATTCATTAAATCATCCAAGGCATCTTCGAATTTAGAATTAGTAGGATATGGAATTCCATTCATTCTATGAAGATCAGCTTCTTCTTGAGAAAGTCCATTCTTACTCTTTTTCTTAGTATAAGTATCTTCAGCCTGTATTTATATGGTTAGTACTTAATGGATGATTGACAATGTAAATTAAATACATACTTTTTTCGATTTTTGATTCAATTCAACCTTTTCAGTTGCAATTGTAATGCCGGAATTTAAGATAGTTTTAACAAAGTTTATATCAAGATTATAGTTCCTCGTTATTTCTTCAGGTTTATAGTGCTTTAGATCTTGTAGAATTGCAACAAACTCTGTTGGATGAACATATTTCTTCAAAGGATGGGTATTTGAATCGATATCCTTCTTCCTTAAACTGTCAAGAAGATCACGATTTCGTAGTGAGCGTAATGAAGGATGCTTATACTTTGTTAGTCTATTCGAACCTCAAAAAAAAAAGAAAAAAAGTATAGTTGCTCTTCAATTACTTACATTTTGATCCAATTTAACAGGAATTTCTTCAGTCTTTATCAATCCAAGCTTCTTCACTTTTTCATTAGTATTTTCGCTTTTATCATGGAATATCTCCTCTTTCCCACTTGAAGCATTTACTGGTGATTTCTTGGATAAACTTTGAGTATTGTTGTCAATTGAATTATGATGCTTAATTTCAACTTTATGATTTGTTATTTTCTTTTGATTGATTACTGATCTTGAAATATCTGTTAAAGAACCAGGAAGAGCTCTTGTATGCTTGGAAGCTTGATTTCCCATTGTTTCAACTATATGTTGCTAAGATTTTTCAAGAAACTTGTTTCAACTAACCTGTATTCAAATCCACGTTGTTACTTTTTGACGGGTTTTCCTGTTTTTTTTTTTTTTTTTAAAAACAGCTATCTCACCCCACAATTTAATATTTGCCGTTTTACGTAAAAATCATATGTGATACATATATTGTTTATAAATTGTTAATCTACGAATAATAGCAAAGAAAATAGATTTGTAATAAAAGATTCGTTAAGATTTCATTGGCAAGGAACAGTGGACTCACTAAACAGCCATCATTTGTATTTACCACGGCCCTTTGGGCGACCCTTACCACGTCGTGGATTTTGGCCTCTTTTGTTCTGATGACTTGAAGCCTGTTGTTGTTGTTGTACTTGATTTTGAGATTGTGGATCATTAATAGTTATACGTGAGTTAAGATGCGAAACTGGTGCAGAACTTTGCGATGGCAGCGGATTCCAAATATATGGAGGTATGTTCTCCTTTCCAAATAAACCATTTGAAGATTTAAGAAGCTTTTCTAAGTACAATTTTCTCATCTCTGAAGTTTCATGATATCTTTCAACAACTCTAGCAGCCAAATGTTCAATAGATTTTAACTTATCAACAACTGCCAAATCTGTATGTATACCTTCTTTAATAATATAAGCATTAGCAGGATTCATTAATTCGTTCAAATTAGCTTCTTCTTGACCTAACCTTCTCACAAAAAACTCTTTATATAACGTTTTTTTGTAATGTAATGCAGACTTGTGGAAATCTTGAACAGCTTTTATATAAACTCTCCACTGTTCATCATTTGATGGATTGGAAATTGTAGGTTCTGGAGGCTCAGTGAGTAAATCCAAAAATTCATCATTGATTGCTAAATCCTCTTTTGTTAATGTCTGTTGATCTGATTGTATATCTGATTTGAAATAATCCTGACTTTCTTGGAGACCAAGGTTACTTTGCGAGCTTTGAGATTGAGCTTGACTGCGCTGAGAAGATTTGGAACCTGTTGGTAGTTTGTTGTTAAATGTGGAAGTTTCGTTTAAACTAGAGGATATTGAACTCAGATTAAAATCTCCATTAGTCTGTGTGAATGGCGATGTGTGCTTAAAATCACTTAAACCTTCAAACAAGCCCATATTATCTTTCTTATGACGCGGTTGCTTAAAAGGTGGTTCTCGCCCTGTTGTAGGAAGCGGTGGTGCAGGTGGAGATGGCGAAGCACCTCTTGGTGAATTTTTTTTAAACGCCTCTTCGCTTATCTCTTCCAATTCATCACTATCATCATTAAGCTTACTCTCATTCTTTCCATCAAAATAGTCCTCGTCATTCTCATCATCATTCTCATCTTGATAGAATTCCTGATCAATACCTTGGGAACCTTGTTCAGATTCCTGATCAGTTCTTCCAGTTTTCTCCTCTTGGAAACTACCATCAAAACTATAAGCTATATTTGAATTGGCATCTCTACGATCAGAGTTCAAGTTTGAATTTCCATTCAACATATTGTTTTTGATTCCATCTGTGACAAAGTCAATATCCTCATTTTCTTCGAGTTGTGTTCTTGTTGGACGTCCGCTTAAATTCTTATATGGTTCTCTCTTGGCAGGAGTTCTGGAGTTGTATACGTTGGATGATCTTGAAGTTCTTCTTATGTGCCTGTTTCTACTTTCATAGCGCTGTGGAGTAGGTTTAGTATTGCCCAAGATTGGAGAATTGAACTTCAGAGGAGGTGCATTGGGTGGGACTTTGATCTCATGTATTGGTTTTGTCGGGAGATTTGATTTATCTTCTTGTTTAGTTTTGAAATCATGCTGAGCATTAGAGTTTTTGAAAATGTGAGATGTTAACTTACTCCATGTAGTTTGATACGTTGATGAAGCAGTTGATACTTCAGATTGACCATCATTATTATATGATGATTCAAAAGCTGCTCCAGGTGGAATTTTAACGTCTTCTGAAAACTCACTTGAACGAGGATTTGCGTTTAAAGATCTTTTACTCGGTTCAAAAGATCCTTGGGAATCGGTATTTGGTCTCTTGTAATTGAAGGCAGCTGTTGATTCTTGATTATGCTCATGACTATGGTGTGAATTTTCATGTTTCATTGTCCCTTGATGAACTTGATGAGGTCTTACACCATTGGACCTTTGCTGAAAGGTATTGTAATGGTCCCAAGTATCATACTTATTCGGTGGTGGATTTCCATTATAGGCAAAGTGATACTCATCATACTCTGCTTGTTCTGAATCATCAGGATAATCAGCTGGGTTCGGTTGATGTCGTTGTGGTCCTTGTCCGTTGAGTTGTGAACGGTTTTGGTATTGCTGTTGATATTGAGGGCCAGATCTGTAATATTGTGTATATGAACTAGAATAGAATTCAGGAGTTGGTATAGAAGCATCACCACGAAAATGCTGCTGCTGTGACCGTTGATTATTATTAGTGTAGGTGAATTGACGAAATGGAGCAGAAGATCCTGGGCGCTGTTGATGTGACGAGGAAGAAGAAGAAGCAGCAGCTGGAGGTGGTGGGGGAGGGGCATGCTGATGATACTGGTCCGGTTGTTGCCGTGAATAATTGGAGTGGTACTGTTGTGAATATTGGAAGGGCTGCTGAAACCCATATAAATCGTTATAGCTTGAATGCTGGTTTTGGTTGTGTTGAGATTTAAATTTCGATACTGGTTGTAATGATTTTGATTGAACAATTGCTAATTCTTGATCATATTTCTTCCTTTTCAAAACATTTGACAACACACCATATGCATCTCCAATTTTTTTAAACGTTTCACCATCAGAATCCAAATTCTTATCTGGATGATGTATTTTGGCTAATTTGAAGTAAGCTTTCTTTATCTCTGATGCTGATGATGTTGTTGAAACACCCAAGACACTATAATGAGTCTCTGTTGTCATCTAAAAAAAGTGATTTAAGGAATCATGTAGAACAAACAAATTTGACATATAAACTCTGAGAAAGTAAAAAAAAAAAAGAATTGAATGCCTGAAAAGGTCTAGGAACAATCGGTCTACTTAATCGACTAAAATGAACCTAGTCCACTCTTTCAAAGAATACAAATTGAGTAGATTGGTTAGCTTTTGATAATGACACGATGTAAACAGACAATAATTAGCTACTTCGTTACATTTTTTAGCGTTTCAGAAATGAAAACTACAACACTAAAAAAATTACCATAACAAAAATAATAAAGTGATTAGGTAATCATTATTATCAAGAGAGATGTCTAGGTGTGTTTTTCATGTAGGCACTAATATGACGTAAGCATATTAAGAAAAGAAGAGTGCCCAAAACAATCTGAAAATACTAAGCAGTTTTACTTTAATTTCTTGTAAACTTGCCTTTGATTGCATTTTAAGGTTTTTATATGAACTTGCTGTTCACGGGAATAACCAATTTAATACATAGTTTATAAAACCTATGATGGTGCGGAAACCTATCAAGATTTTGATACTTATAACTGAACAACAAGAGTTCGATTTTTAGTTATTTGATTACAACCATTCATTTGTGTAACGTCAACTCAACCTACACTAAAACACTCTCGATACCATTCCAATCTTCTCAAGGAATTGCTCATGATTTAGCGTAGCAGTCTAAATTCTCCGAGATATATAAAGTCCTGAAGGGAAGGCTCAAAAGCAGCCTGTGAGGCTCGAGAGAGACTTTTCAAACGGAGTTCTGGTCTAAGATGTAACTAACGTACGGAGGGCCCTGAAGTCAAAAACCGCTTTCATTATGCACTTAGTTAGTGAGGCAAAAAAAAAAATACTAAAGAAAAAAAAAAAAAAAAAAAAAAAAAAAAAAAAAAAAAAAAAAAAAAAAAAAAAAAAAAAAAAAAAAAAAAAAAAAAAAAAAAAAAAAAAAAAAAAAAAAAAAAAAAAAAAAAAAAAAAAAAAAAAAAAAAAAAAAAAAAAAAAAAAAAAAAAAAAAAAAAAAAAAAAACCAAAACCAGAAATTATGAAAAGGCTAAATCTGTAATTATAATTTCGGGACCTCATTAAATTAGGCTTTTGGCTGTGAGACATAAAAATAACTAAATTTCAATATATACCTTTCCTTTTGAATTGTTATTGTATCTAAACATATCTCATTAAATAAATCAACTAACTTAAGGATTTGTAAGGTATAAAATAGCAGGTGTAACAAATACAGAAGGCTCACATACGTTTAAGTTCCTTCCCGCTTCGATTATAAGGCATACACTCATAAATAGAAAAGAACTAGAAGCTACACAATCACCTAGAGACTTATTCATCACTTGGAGTTGTGAGGTTAAATAATCTGAAGAAGAACTATGTACCACTCTCAGGAGACCAATTCTGCATTCAACGAGCAACTACAAGACAATAATCACAATAGGGACGACTTACGTATAAATACCCCAAACCTCATTCTTCCACTACTTCCCGAAGTCAATGGCCCTCAACCTGTTTCTATAGATACATCCACAGTCAACAATAATAGTAATAACAATGATTATAATGAAAGCAAATCTGAATCTTTGAGCAATGATGGTAACCACAATTCAGAGCATCAACAACAGCCGCAAAAACTTCAGATGCAACAGTTTTTATCAAATAGCGACCGAGATCATGATAACGATTTAAAAATAACAGATGAATCACCAAGTCAACCTATAAGTAAACTTCCAAACAAAGCTTCTATAACTAAGGGGAAATATGGTTTACGTGATTTCCAAGTTTTGAGATCACTGGGTACTGGCTCGTTTGGTAGAGTTCATTTGTCAAGATCTGTTCATAATGGTAGATTTTATGCAATGAAAGTTTTAAAAAAAGAAAGAGTTGTGAAGATGAAACAAGTTGAACATACAAACGATGAAAGAAGGATGTTGGCCATAGTGGAACATCCATTTATAATAAGAATGTGGGGGACTTTCCAAGATTCTACTGCTGTGTTTATGATCATGGATTACATAGAAGGTGGTGAATTGTTTACATTGTTAAGAAAATCCCAAACGTTTCCTAACCCTGTTGCTAAATTCTATGCAGCTGAAGTTTGTCTTGCATTGGAATATTTGCACGAACATAACATAATATATCGTGATTTAAAACCAGAAAATATACTACTGGATAGAAACGGTCATATAAAACTTACCGATTTTGGGTTTTCCAAAGAAGTTAAAGATGTTACATATACTCTATGTGGTACTCCTGATTATATAGCACCAGAAGTTGTCGCAACAAAACCATATAATAAATCTGTGGATTGGTGGTCATTTGGTATACTTATATTTGAAATGCTTTCAGGTTATACACCATTTTATGATTCTTCACCAATGAAAACCTATGAAAATATTTTGAATGGACAAATCAAATATCCAGACTATTTCAACAAAGATGCCTTAGACTTATTGCAACAATTGATCACAAAAAATTTATCAGAAAGATTGGGAAATCTACAAAATGGAACTCAAGACGTTAAAGATCATCCATGGTTTTCTGAAGTTGTATGGGAGAGATTATTATCCAGAGATATTGAAACTCCTTATGAGCCTCCAATCACTGCAAATACAGGTGATACCAGTCAATTTGATAGATATCCAGAAGAAGATACAAATTATGGTTCAACTGGCCTTGACGTTTACGAACATTTATTTCCTGATTTTTGAGATGCATTATATTGTCTTTTTGTTACTGTTGTTTAACTAATTTCTTGTTTTTGTCTTAATAGCACAGTTTTTGATGTATATATATATATATATATATCGTCACCTCTGTCTTATAATTTGTCATACTTTGTAATACTTTGTGAGTAAAATGATGATAAGATCAACTCTCAAAGGGAATGGACTGAAGGGAACGTGTTGAAACTATTAACTGTTCCACTCCCATATCGGAAACTAAAAAAAAAAATGTATATACAAGTGCAGAACCATTTTATTGCATTGTCTGATCTATGTAGTTTTATACATGATACGTATTCACAACTGCTCTAACAAATGTTTGAATTCTCCTCAGTAATGATATTCAGAATCATGAGCAGCTTCACATAATTTGGTGTTTAAAATCCATGGAGATTTTAGAACGTTTAATGCCGTCAATCTAGTTTCAACACTTGGATCCAACATACCATAAAGTGTTGTCTTTCTGGATTTATAAAACTCACCAAATCTCAATACTTCAATTGGTTCAAACGTACCAACTTTCCCTGGTCTTGGTCTATCACGAAGATATCTTGAGTATAAATCTTCGGATTCTTTAGCAATAACCCATACATAAGTACCAGTCAACATAGTCAAGTAGAGAACACCCAATGCCCAAACATCAACTAACCTTGGATCATACTCACCTTCATTAAACTCTTCAGGTGCAACATATGGTTCAGAACCACATGCACCAGAACTATAATGAACTTCTTTTTCCCATGCAGTTTTGAAAACTGCACTAGTCCCAAAATCAGAAATTTTAGCAACACCATATGTTGTCAATAGAATATTTTCAGGTTTTAAATCACAATGAGCAACACCACGAGAATGCATATATGCAAGACCGTTTAATATTTGTTTCATAAAACAATCAGCTTCAACGTAGTGTAAACCATCACCGTTAGTGTTGGAGATTAAAGTATATAAATCACCAGCGGCACAATACTCCATAATTTCTGAATAAATACCATTTGAGTTTTTCATAAGATCAATAGTTTTAACAATATTAATATGATTGAGAGAGTTTGATATTACAAATTCAGATGTTAGTCTTGTACTGAAATGACCAACTTCTTCATTCTCCTTTTTTTTCAACTCTTTCACAGCATAATATATTTCCTTCTTAGTAGTATGATCAACTTTAGAAACTAGTTTAACAATACCATATGAACCTTTACCCACAATTCCTAAAAGTTTACCATATTTTTCGCTTAATTTATGAGCTTTTGTTGATATAGAAGGATCCTCATTGTTATTTATCTTTTCAACCAATTTATTGATAAGGTTTAACTGATTATCTCCAATGGCGGCAATTTTGTTGAATTCCCTTTCTTGAGTATCATATTCTTGTAATGGTAAACCGTATTCATCATCATCATCATCATCCTCATTACTACTATTATCCGATTCGTCATCGTCATCATCTTCATCTACTAAATTATCTTCATCCTCTTCATCAAATGTTTTTCTTGATTGAATACTTAATCTTTTTTGGAAATCCATACGATTTTGTTCTGGTAATAAACTAAATGCAACGTCACTGTTGGCAGGATTTGTACTTTTCCTCAAGAATCCTGATAAAATTCCTGATGATGTTGGAATTTTTTCTAGAACTTTCAACTGTTTCAAAATATGCTCGTGAGTTCCATCATCATATATCCTTAAAGATCCTTCACTAATTTCTAATTGAGCTAAATGTTTTGATATATCAGTGGCACTAGTTCTTCTTGATCCTGAACGATCTCTACTACTTTTTCTAGTTGTAGAGATATCTCTACTTCCAGTTCTGTTAGAAACATTTGGAATACTATCACGTCTTGTTTTTCTAAGCGATGAAGTCCTTGAAACGTTTGGAATGTATACATCTTCCGGTTTAGTTATAATAGGAGTCATTCCAGTCTCTGCCAATAGTTCTCTTTCCGTTGAAGTCTCTATAGGATAAGACTTGTTCAAAAGATTTTCACTTTTAGGACTCACAGAAGGTGAATCGAGAGTGGTGTATGCATTTTCTGAAATATTAGAACTTGAAGAAATTGGAACAAGTTTTGGACTTTTAACAAATAAACTTTTCAAGGATGTTGAAAGGGAATGTTGTCTTTTGGTAGCTGGTGTACTTGGTACAGTAGAAGATGATGTTAATCCATTAGTTTTGGTGGGAAGACCATCAGTTACTTCAGAGTGGTGCAGGTCCTTGTTTGGCGATCTGTTGGACCTAAGACTTAAAGAAGGCATTGTCATGATCTTTTTGGTTTATTATTGATTAGGTTAAAACCCCACTGCGATGACTCAGACACACTGACAAAACAGTTTGGATATAGATGTGTTAATGTTGAATTGATTGAACTTGGATGGTGAGAAAAATTAAGTGGTGAAAGCTCTTTGAGAGTGGCAAGTATAAAAGGTTTAAACCACTAGCAACTCTTTGGATAGTGGAATAATAGGTGTCAAAAAATATATATATAAAAAAAAAAAAAAAAAACTCTGATATTTTGATCTTTGTTTTTCTTGTTTTTCTTGTCTCTTTTTTTTTTTTTTTTTTGTTGCTTATTATTTTCCCTACGGAATTATCCTTGCGATAAAAATTTACGCCAATTTAGCGGAGATACCTTTTACCAAGATTTAAACGTCAGTGAGAATTATCCTACGTTTATAGAAATTAGATGCATTTTATTGAGTTCATAAAAAAATGATTGGAATATCAAACATCAACTCCTGCCCAAGACCTTATAACATTAGCAAGAGGAGTTATACTGGCCATTATAACCATTATGGTACCAAATAGGACAAAGGATAAGGAGCTCATTGCAGCAGCTCTTGGGTCTATAGTTAACAAATGTGCTGTTGCGATAGCCCCACAGTTGACACCTAGAGTAATACCTCTTGTAACGTAGTCATCATCTCTTATTCTTAATAGTTTGAAAACTGACTGACCTGTAAGTGCACCTAGTATTCCTGAAACAACTGTAGTAACAGCCATTAAAGGAACAGATCCATGTAAAGCTTGTACAAATGGTGTACCTAGTGCTAATGTAACAGAACGACCAGCATAACCTAAAGAACGTTCTGATGAAATACCCAAATGATAGCATAAAGGTGGATAAATGAAAAAAGAACCAAATGACATTAATAAAATAGGTGGTAATAATGCAAAGAAATGTCTTTTCAAATCATTTCTATAGGTATACATTGGAATTGATAATGAAACAATTGAAACATCCATTAAACTTGAAAAAACATCACCAGCACCTGGATAATTGGAATTTGTCTTATGGTTGAATAATTTCAAATAATTTCGACCAGTTTGATATTGACGTAAAGAAACCAAAAAATTTTCACGTTTCATCAATGAGAATAAATAGTAAAACAACAGAGATAATGCAACTGAACATAAAACTGGATGTAAAAATTTTTTATACTTTGGAGATGGAATTTTCAAAATAAATTTAAAAGTGAATATTGATATTGTTAAATGTAAAAACATTTCATATGATATGATGAAATAAATTGGTATTCCAACTATGAAAATTATTGTAAAGATTAAATTATCAAATTGATTTTGTATAAAGTTACCAATTCGAATATATCTTTCATCAACAGTTGATTCTTGACCTAATAGTGCTCTTTTACAGATTAGTTTATTAATCTTTGATAGTTTAACATCAACACCAGGATTCGTTGGTCTTTTGAAAGTTGCCACAGCAGATGGAAGCGAGGGAATTTTCAAGAATCTAGTAGATTTGTTTGTAGTTATATGCACCTGAACAGAAGTTTCACTTGAATCATTATCTTCTAATACATCAGGGATTTTTTTATATTCAGCTTTGTTAATTCGAGAGTTTTTTTTAAAAAGTTCCAAATCTCTAATGTATTCTTCTTCTTCTTCATTTGCATCACCTCTTGCAATTTCATCAATAATATTTGGTGGAACAGAATCAAGACTTTTAATTCTTTCAATGTTTGTTGTTGTATGAAGATTTGATAATTCTATAGATTCAGCTCTTGCTGTTGTACTAGCTTGCTTTTGGCCATTGTTAATTCCATTATCGTCAACCTCAGTAGTTTCCGTTTCATTTTCAGTATTCTCTGGTAATTTACCATCATTTGAAGAACCTAGTTCTTCAGCTCTTTGAACGTTTGATTTTCTTCCTGCTTTTAATAACCATTGTAAAAAAATTGTAAACTGTGCTATAATATAAGTTGATATAAAATAACCAAATATGAAAACAGCAGCAATTGTTAAAGCTTCTTTAGCACTAATCCAAGAACTTAAAGGTAAAGTAATGAATGCAGGTGTGAAAAAAATATTAATCCATCTTAAACTAAAACCGGCAGGTATTTCAATAATTGAAACAAACTTTGAAGTTTTCTTTGTTCCTATAAATTTGGAAGATAATAATAAGATAACGTATAATAACAGCATACATGTCACTGAAGATGGGAATCTTATTGGTGTTAACAAAATAATTTCATTAACACCGTACAAGATAGAAAGCATTATTAGCACACCAATAGGAATTTTAACGTATGCATCAAGAATATGTTGCGTGGAAAGTTTCAATCCATGGCCTATGCCTTTGAACAGATCTATTACAATATTAGACATTGTTATAATATTGTCATTGCCATTTATAACCACTTTTTTTGTAACTGAAACGAATATTTGGTTAAAGGAAATTAACAATCATTTTATATACTTTCTTATCACAATTTTTTTATATGTCAAAGTTCCCATCCCGCGGAAAAAAAATACACACACAATCGATGAGCATTATTAAAGATCAGAGCTGAGAAGTCAGATCGTCGTTTGAAAGGAGAAAAAAAAAAGTTTAAAGGGAATTTTAGCAGGGGAAAACATAAAAAAAGTTCCACAATATTTAAGTAACCAAAGCTAAGAGTGCCCGGTAATTGGTATTTAGAAGTTATGACACAAAGTCATTGTAAAATTGGTACTTTGAATATGTACAAGTTAAAATTCTAGTTGCTATCTCAAGTGTTTCTTCTCTTTTTTTCCAACGTAAACCCACCCCACCCATTTCCACCAAAACTAGTTGACTCTGGATTTTTTGCCCTTTGGTGCTTCTGTGACCTGTCATGAGAGCAAATCGTGAAGAGTAGAAATTTCAATGTATGATACCTAATACGTAGATTACAGTGTTATATTCATTATTCTTTTGTACATATATGAATTCTATTTACAATGTTGATAAATTTTGTTATTTAGTAGGCTCTAAATTATGTGTAATTTCCTCGGCTGGTGTTGAACTCGTTAGTTTGATGAATTCTTGTAAAATTTCATCACTATGTTTATGTTTAACATCAGAGTCTGTTACTGAACCATCTTTATAGTGAATTTTCAATATAGCTGGTACTCTTTTATAGTCTTCTTTAGATTCTGCATCAACTCTAATCACTTGTATTGGAAGTTCAGGATTATGAAATTGAACCCTAGGTAGATTTTCTTTCCAAAATTTTCTATCAATGTATTTGTTAGTCTTTTTCATCTTAAATCAAGTTATTATATTTGTACTTACTTTGGACCAACATGACCATCCGTTGGGACTTTTTTAAATATTAGTTCTACTAATTTAACATCTTGTGAAACTTTTAAAGAACCTGGACCACTTGATATAAGATTAAGTCTATTGATGTGTCTAGAGAATCTTGCCTTTGGTAATGATTTAAACATGATGGTATTTATCTATGAATGAATACCACTATATCTAGAATACTAGTACAACAGTATATTCATTACTTGAATTCATTTTTCTTTTGATTTTTTTTTTCCCCTTCGCCATATTAATTTTTTTTCTCGCTTTTGCACGGCAGAATCAGATTGATCAAGAAGGTTAACTAACAAAAGAGATATTACAATTCTACAGGACTTTAACGTAATGATTAAAATAATAGTATAGACATATGTTTATAGTTCTATTTAAAATTATATGAGCGACTTCTTTTACTTGTTAGTAAGACATTTATAAGTTGAATATGAACGAAAAGAACTCCAGATGGCGCAGAGGAAAATGAACCCAATAAGCTTTCTTTCAAACAAAGAAGATCAAAACAAAGATCAGAGGTGCACAAGGTTCTACTAAAAACTGGCATAAGACTTTTCTCTTCAAGAAATAAATATTCAGTTGTCCCTATCTAGTAACTCATCATTTGGAAGTTTTGATCTAAATTTTTTCATCTCTATTCTCTCTCTGTATAACATGCTGCATTTTTTCTTTCCTTCTGAATACCAATGAAAAGTAACATACCATTTTGAATACTCTTCAATACATCGCTCTTGGTGGTCAAGATTGAAACAAGCTTTATTAATTAGTTTGTTTAGTTAAGTTTAAAACTTTTCACATTTTTCAGATTTTTTTCTGTTAGCGAAAAAAAACAAATTTGGGCTTGTAATTTTCAAATTACTCGGTGATTTGTTAGGGTTTTTTACAACCTACAGTAAACATTATGAAGCTATCACTTCTCTAACTCATTGAAAAAAAAAGCAATTGACTTGAAAAAGCATCACATCAAACACATATATAAAAGGAGAGCAGAAACAAGAAAAGAGACTAAGCAGTGGTTTCAGATTTAACCTTTGCTTCTCTTTCTAATCTATCTTCAATTTCCCTTAATTCACGTTCTCTTTCTAATAATTCCTTTTTCTTTTGTAATAAATCATTTTGAACTCTCTCTTCAAAGGCTTTTAATCTTTCTTCTTCTAATCTAATCTGTTCTTCACGAGCTAAATACGTATCGTTATGATTAGTATTGTTGTTAAAACGTGGCGAACCAACAGATGGTGTACTATCATTTTCTTGTTTAATGTAAGGAGATTGTAAACTTGGAGTTCCTGGATTACCCAATTGTGAACTTAAATGATCTGGTAATCCTCCACCACCACTTAAAGCTTGAGTTCTATATTTCTCATATAAAATTTCATGAGTATAATCTTTTAAATCTTGTAAATGACTAATTAACAGTAAATTTCTCAATATAACAAAATCAGATAATTCATGATCTTCAATATTAATAAAACCCCATGGATATTTTCTACCTCTAATTAATTCACCATTAATTTCAAAAACTTGATTTGATCCAATAACTGAAAATGGAATTAATGATCTTAAATAAGAATTTGTATCAATTGTTTCATTATCATCATTTTCTAAATCATATGGGAAATCATAGTATTCAATTTGATGATGTTTTAAATCTTCTAAAATCAATTTTTTATTTAAAATCAACTCTTCACGAGTTAATGAATCTGCTTTACTTATCACAGGAATAACATTAGTTAAACCTGATAGTTGTCTTAAAAGTTCAATGTCTAATTCTTTTAATCCATGACCTGTTGGATTTATAAAATAAATTACTGCATGAACTCTTGCATCTTTAAACCTTGGATTTCTTCTAACTCTACTCTCTTCTAATAAAATTTCATCATATTGATGTTTAATATAATCGGTAATTATATTAAAACTTGATGAGTTATCTAATGAATCACCAAATCCTGGTGTATCAATTAGTGATAATGAGATCTTAACACCTTCATTATCTTCAAGTTCAACATTTTCCTCTCTAAGACGGAAATCTCTATCAATTGAATCATCTGTTGGTAATGGAATTGTACTACTGCTATCAACAACTTGTTGACCACATAAACTGTTGATAAATGTTGATCTACCAGTACCTGATTGACCAACAATCATCAATGTGAATTGAATACCTTTCTTCAAAGTTTTTCTTTTCCTTAAAGCAGCTGAAGTAATGGCAACCATTGCTGTATTAGTGATTATATATGTAATTTGAAAATGTTCAAGTAATTAGTGCTTTGGGACAACGATTTTATAATAAAGTATTTCAGTGAATTCTAAGTACTTATTTCACAAATGTCAAGCCTTATTCTTTAAAGATATTAATTCTTGTTGAGATAAATGCTAAAATCAAAGAATTTTAAACAATACATACAAATTTGTCCTTGTTTTCATTTACCCTTTTTTTGTTTCATTCGAACATTTTCCCAAAATTCCGTATTTTGATTTCGATTTTCGTGTGTTTATTTTTTTTTTCAAGTTTTTTGCCAATTTTTTGAAAAACATTCTTTTTAAAAAAAAAGAGAGAATCTGATTATGTCATAATTTAGTAAGCAGAATCTGAACAAAAAAAAAAACACTGTTCTTTGTTTGGAAATTTTCACTTTTTTTCTTTTTTTTTTTAATGCTTTCATTAGAAATGAGTAATCTGAAAACGGGTTAATGATTATTGAATAGACTTTAGATAAGATACTATAAAGAAAGTATCCTATTTGTTCAAATATGGCTAAAAAGGTGATACTGGTGGATAACTACGACTCCTTCACTTGGAACCTGTACGAATATTTGTCCCAAGAAGGTGCAGATGTACATGTTTATAGAAATGATCAGATTACAACTGAATCCATTGAATCTTTAAATCCAGATGTTATTGTTATATCACCAGGTCCTGGTCACCCAAATTCTGATTCTGGTATCTCTAGAGATGTCATTAGATACTTTGCAGGTAAAACTCCAATCTTTGGAATTTGTATGGGTCAACAATGTATATTTTCCGTTTTCGGAGGTGATGTTGAATATGCTGGAGAAATTGTTCATGGTAAAACTTCAACAATTTCTCATGATGGTAAAGGTATGTTCAATGCTGTTCCTCAAGGCATTGCCGTTACAAGATATCATAGTTTAGCGGGAACTCAAATATCGTTACCTGATGAATTAGAAGTTACAGCTAAAACTGATACTGGTATTATTATGGGTGTTCGTCATAAAAAATATGTCATTGAAGGTGTACAATTTCATCCTGAAAGTATATTGACTGAAGAAGGTCATTTAATGATTAGAAATATATTGAACTACGATAGCGCTTATTGGAATGAATCTGAAAAGCTCAAAGAAGTTGATTCATCAAATGGAATACTTAAAAAGACTAAAACATCAATATTGGATAAAATTTATCAACAAAGACAATTAGACGTTGAAGAGCAACAAAAGATCCCAGGATTTACATTTCAAGATTTAACTCAATATTTAGAATTGGGTCTTGCTCCAAAATTGATTAATTTTTATGATAGATTAGTATTAGGATCTCAATCTTCAAAACCTGCTCTAATAGCCGAGATTAAAAGAGCTTCCCCTTCTAAAGGTGCCATTGATCTAATAGCAAATGCACCAAAGCAAGGTTTGATATATGCTGATGCAGGAGCATCTGGTATTTCAGTTTTAACAGAACCTCATTGGTTTAAAGGTTCTATAGATGATTTAAGAAATGTTCGTAAGGCTATCGATGGATTAATTAATAGACCTGCAGTTTTAAGAAAAGAGTTTATCTTTAATGAATATCAAATTTTAGAAGCAAGACTAGCTGGTGCTGATTCTGTTTTATTAATCGTTAAAATGTTAGATGATTCCACTTTGGAAAGACTTTACAACTATTCAGTTAGTTTAGGTATGGAACCTTTAGTTGAAGTAAGTTCAAAAGTTGAATTTGAAAGATCTCTATTGGTTAAACCAAAAGTCATTGGTGTTAACAATAGAGATTTGCATTCTTTTACCGTTGATTTAGATACAACCTCTAATCTTGTGGATTTAACTCCACAAGGTACACTGTTAATTGCACTCTCTGGTATTACAAATACTGATGATGCTAAAAAATATACAAGTGAAGGTGTTCATGGGTTCTTAATTGGTGAGGCATTAATGAGAGCAGAAAACACAAAGGAATTTGTCACTAGTTTGATTAATTAAAACGGAGACAAAAAAAAAAAAGAAAACAAATTGTGTATATAAAATCGACAATTATTACAAACTGTATTGTAATGTTGAGATATCTAATTAACAAAGGCAAAGAACAAAAATGGCATAATTGACTAATCTGACTTGGATTGTACTGGTGAATGAAATTTAGAACTCTTAACAAATCTAATACCATTAGTTTTACCATCAGAGATAATATCACGTTTTGTAATGAAATCTAAGTTAACTAGTCTTGGCCAGTTAACATATTGTAATCCATTCTTGAATATGTAATTTGCTGAAAATCCAAACACAGCAAAACATGATGTTAATAAGAATAAATTTTTAAGATTTAATAGATCACCTTTTGGAAAGAAAAAAGCAGCAAGGAATAATAAAGAGGATGCTAATAAAATGTATGGTGTAGATTGAACAAACGGTGGTCTTTTATCATCAAAAGGTGACTCAACAGCTTTGAAAGGATGAAATTGACCCAAGAATAAATCAAAAGAATCTTGTCTTGGACCATCTCTCAAATTGTTTCTATAGTATCTTGTGATTGAATTTAATAAATCGTTTAACGCACCTTTTCTTGTTCTCTTACCAGTTCTAGTGTAATCCGTTTTCAAAGCACCAGTACCAGAATATGCTTTACTAACGAAATCTGCATTATCAGCCCAAATATTTTGAAATTTAAACAAGAACAACTTGTCATTTTCCCAGATTGAATTATTAGATAGCACCCCAGCTTTCTCAAATTGCTTTTGTAATACCCAATGACCCAAAGTTGATTGAACAACGTTAGTTCTATCCAAACAATCCATACAGTTAGTACGGACAACAGAGTGTTGAGTATGAACAACATGTGAGTTTGAGTCAACTATAGATTCATGATAATAATCCTCATTTGATAATCCTAGTTCAGATAGATGTTCGATTAAAATCTTAACTCTATGCCATTTCAAATTTCTGCATTCATGATGATAATCAAAATATACATAATGTAACTTGGAATCGTTTAAAGCATCAACAATACTTTCATAAGCATTTTTAACTGGTAACTCATAACCTTTAGCATTAACAAGATTAACTAGATAATTGTCACCGTATATTTCAATTTGTTGATTGAAATGTTTTCTTGTTGCATCTAAAGAAGGCTCACCTAAAGTCAAATCTGGTCTATACTTCAAATTATTAACTTCTGCCCAATAAACTGGAACTGAACCTCTTGTTTGAATATAGCTGAAAATTTCACTTGAATTTTTAGAAATGTTATCATGTACAACCAATATCTGTTCCGTTTCATTAAAATTTGCAACATTACCATCGGAATCAATACCACGACGGAAATATCTAGTACCTGCTCTTAATCTACTTCTTCTGGTTATTAAACCAAATGAAACATAACTATTATTAATCTGAGTCTCGATAATATTAACATATCCATAAAGAAGTGGGATAATAAAAGGATTATAACGTGGATCCTCTTTGGCTTGTGAAATTAATTCTTCAATGACAAAATGATTCCAAAAAAATCTATTATCAGCATTTTCCCATAAAGAGTTAGATTGTCCCTTTCCAGAAATTCTTTGATGAGAATTTGTTAAATCATAAGTGTATGAAAAATAGAGTTGAGCAGAATCTAAGTGATATTTTAACAATTCTAAATATCTCTGTTCATCATCATCTTTTAAAAATGAATTGGATAATGGTAAAACCTTATATTCAACAACTTTAGCAATACTATGGCCCTGAATGTGACCTGCCTCTTCACTCTTTGTTGCAACAATTATATAACGTGATGAACGTAGTCTAATTACACCAATTATTGAAACAATTGAATTTATGCCACTAACTGGAAAAAATTCCGATTTAACCAACTTGGAACCGGTTAAACCAATATGTAGCACAGAATCATCACCATTGGATAGCTTGAAAAGATAGCCATCATCTGACTTTGCATATAGA
Organism: Taiozyma peoriensis; assembly: GCA_030574875.1. Lineage (NCBI taxonomy): Eukaryota > Fungi > Ascomycota > Saccharomycetes > Phaffomycetales > Wickerhamomycetaceae > Taiozyma > Taiozyma peoriensis. The sequence continues at coordinate 44,563 of JAJMFM010000076.1, forward strand.
AGAGGAGCAGCCATTTGACAATGATGTTTTAACGATCAACCAGTTGTGTTATATAGATATTTAACAAGCGCACTTTTCCATTTTTAATCGTGTCTGTCAAAAGGTTGGAATTTTTGAAAGAGGATTTCCAAAAGTTCCGGGGAACGCCAAAGAAAATAATCCGGGGGTGTACCACTTGAAGAGTATTATAAAGCCACTTTTGTATATATAAAATCTTTCCATATTTGATATGTTTATATTGCCACCAAATTGGGTATAAGTCTTAAATTTATCATAGATCTTATAATGTCACAATACAGGCTATCAGCCACGTTGAAAGGTCATGATGATGATGTTCGTGCAATTGTGTCTCCTTATAATGATACAATAGTCTCAGCTTCTCGGGATACCACAGTTAGAGTATGGTCCAATAACAATGGTATTTGGGATTCTAAAATTAATTTCACCTCTGGTGGATTTGTCAATTCATTGGCATTTGATTCTAAAAACAATTTAATAATCTCCGCTGGTCAAGATAAACTGATAAATCTTACAGATCCATATTCCTCTACATCCATTGATGCTAAATATGTGTTGATTGGACATGGTTCTAATGTATGTAGTTTGGATGTTTCAGGAGATGAAATCATAAGTGGTAGTTGGGATTCTACAGCTAAAGTTTGGTACAAAAATGAACTTAAATATACCTTGACTGGACATAATGCCTCTGTTTGGGATGTTAAAATTTTAGGTAATGGTAAATATTTGACATCTTCAGCTGATAGAACTATTAAGATTTGGAATCATGATAAAGAAATCAAAACAATAGTGGGGCATCAAGATGTTGTGAGAGGTTTGGCTTTATTACCCAATGGAGATGGATTTGCCAGTACTTCAAATGATGGTACCGTGAGAATTGTTGATTTTGAAGGTAATTTAATAAAAGAACTAATTGGTCATGATAGTTTTGTTTATTCCGTTAGTTTCTTGTCAAATGGTGATGTTGTAACTTCTGGTGAGGATAGAACCGTCAGAATATGGCGTGATGGTATTGCTATACAGGTGATTACTTTACCATCAATCTCAGTATGGAGTGTTTCAATATTACCAAATGATGATATTGTCACTGGTGGTAGTGATAATACAATCCGTATATTTACTTCAGACCCACAAAGAATTGCATCTAAAGAAGAACTTGAAGATTTTCAAAATCAAGTTGAAAAAATTTCAGTGAATTCCAAATCTCTTGATGAATCTCAAATTTTAGGTCCAGAAGGTTTGAACCAACCTGGTAAAAAAGAAGGTCAAGTTATTGTTGTCAAATCTAATGTTGGAATTAAGGAGGCCTACCAATGGAGTGAGAACAAATGGAACAAAGTTGGTGAGGTTGTTGATGGTTCATCAACGGATAAAAAAATTTTGTATGATGGTGGTGAATGGGATTATGTGTTTGATGTTGACATTAAGGATGGTGAACCTGTTTTGAAATTACCATACAATCTAAATGAAAATCCTTACATTGCGGCAGATAGGTTCATAGCCAAGTATGAACTTCCTTCAAGTTATCAGGAAGAAATCGTCAAGTTTATCACGCAAAACACTCAAGGCGTTATAATCAATCAAACTTCTGAAGTTGCAAATCCATACGTTGACTCAAGACCTCAGAAAATCATTCCTCAAAACGAATATGTAGGTTTCACCAAGGACAACTCATCAGGTATATTCAAAGGTCTTGTGAAGTTAAACGAAACTGAAAACACTTTCACTCCTTTTGATTTGGAAGAGATTGAGATTGCCTTCCAATCAAAAAATTATACAAAATTATTAGAAATATCAACCACTATAATTGATTTTTGGGATAATAAGCTACCTGCATTTGATATACTGAGGTTTATCATTCCATACCTAGAGACGCCACCAAAGAAATTTGGTGATTTTTTGAAATTTGGATTAAACTATAATCCTCCAACTATTTATTTCATGACTATTAGATTTTTATCAAACGTATTCTTGAATAAGAGATGGGGTGAAGCTATCATTACGGACTCATCTATATCCACAAGAATTTTGAATTTAATCAACATTGCTTACAAAGATACCTTTGACTCAAAACATTTGGTGAATGTTGTGAATGCAGTATCAACTTTGATTTTAAACTTTTCAGTTTATTCTACTAAACTTAAGGTCAATGCCTTGAACTCGAAAATTTTGGAAATTTTAGAACAAAGAGGAATTGAAATTGCTCAGGTTTCATCTGAAAGTGCCTATAGATTAAGTGTCACTTATGGTAATCTAATTTACCTAAAAAAAGATGGAAATATCAAACAGTTTTTAGAATTCGAAGAAGAAGTGATTTCCTTATATAGTGAAGAGAGATTTGTTAACTTGTTTGAAGAAATCTCCAATCTTTGAAGTGGATCTGAAAAGTGTATAGATTAATCATGAAACTTTGGCTTTTTGTAGTTTTACTTTTTATGGCTAAAGGCCAAAAAAATAATCAAAAACCATAAAAAAAAAAGCACTTAGAAAAAAACACATCAAGAAAAACCAAAAGATCAAAGAAAAGAACCCCATTTTGATTACAAGATATAACCACTTGACATTCATTATTTATCATTCAAGCGTGTGGCTATTCATCGAACATGGGTAGTGTATTTGAAAGCTCATTAGATGAGATAATTGGTAAAAAGCCAGTTGAAAGAACAGTAAGTCGATTTTCACCTAGATTTGATTTGATATCAAAGATCATTTATTAACAATGAAATGTTCGAAAGAGAGATACTAGAACGAGAAAGCAAGATCGTTCAAATCATAGAGATCGCTCAAGAGAGAGAAGGTACGGAAAAGACAACAACAAATCTTTCAGAGACAGATATGAACCTCCAAGACAAACAAAGCTTCAAAGACTAAGTGGCGGTAAGGCTTATTTAAAAGTTTCAAATTTACACTATGAAATAACAAAAGATGATCTTCAAGATTTGTTCCAAACGATTGGTGAAACCTCATTTGTTTTAATAGAATTTGACCGTTCCAATAGAGGTTCTGGTACTGCCTACGTTGGATTTAAGAATTTATCTTTGAATAGGGAAGCTATTGAAAAATTTGATGGTAGAAAAGCTGTTGGTCAACCAATTATTGTTGAAGAAATTAGACCCCTCAATATCCCTGCTGTTACAAATAGAAGGACTAATGATAACGGTGATGTTAGAAAAAGAGACAATGGAAAAAGACCAAAACGTCCAACAACTGATGATTTAGATAAAGAACTTGAGAACTACATGAAAGGAGAGTCAACTGCCAAATCAACTCAAGTACCATCAACTCAAGAAAAGCCAACGAGAAGGGTGAAAAAATCTGTTGAAGATTTAGATAAAGAATTAGAGGATTACATGGATTCGAGGGCATTTCCAGCTACTAATTTATAAAAAAATGTATATGATCTTTTATGCTACTTTAATATTTGAGAAAATTTAATACTTTGTATTTACAATATAGTAAAAAAAAATCAAATAACCTTTTCAAAAGGGATTCTTTAAGGATTAAAATCTAATTTATTTCAAAGGACAACAAGAAATTCTATGAAAGATACTGATCAGAATTCAACTTAGATTTCAACTGATGGTGGACATTTTAAGGCTGGTTTTAATGAACCATAGATGGTAAATTGTAATGAAGTTAAAGTACCAACCATAACTAAACGTGTTGGTAAACCAGCGAATGAACCAATGAAACCTAATTGTTTGGCTAAAGATGCTAATAAACCTAAGGTGGATTGACCTGGAGCTTTCTTGGTTTTGTTAACCTTGGATAATAAAGTATCAGCTGGTTGAGAGACAAAGGCAGCAGCGAAACCTGCGGTTAAACCAGCAGATAAGTTAACTAGAGTGGAAAGACTGGCTGATAGTTCGGATTTTGGAGTTGGAATGAAACTGTAGTATAATTCAGCAGCTCTTTCGTAAACTAAGAATTTAGCAATGTTATATGGAATTTGTTTGAATAAGATTGGAGTGAAACCACTGTAAAAAGAACCAACACCTTCTTCTTTTAAGATTCTTGAGAAACCACCAATTAAACCGTTGGCAAAAGTTGGTTGAGAAACTAAACGAATTCTAGTAGCTTCTAATGGACATAAAGCAATATCAGCAAAGAATTCAGCAATAGCAGCAGAACCAATATAAATAGAGTTTTTGTATTGTCTAGCAGTATCAATACCTAAGTAATCAATAAAGGTCTTTTTAAATAATTCATAACCACCAAATTTGAAAGCACCTTGTAAAGAATAACCAGCAACGGTTGGACCTAAACCGGTTAATAGAGCACCGGCACCTTCACTGGCAATAACTTGTCTGAAAGAACCAATGGTACCTTTGTTGTAAACAACTGGATCTAATTGAATTCTAGTTTTAACAACATCAATTGGAGTCATGGCACCATGGGTGACACCACAACCAATAGCACCGGCTAAGGCAAATTTAGAGTAATCAGAAATAGTATATTGAGGTAGAGAAGCCATTTTTATATATATGAAGTCTATGGATTTGAATATTAAAATAAATCTATAATCGAATAGAAAGAAAATGAATTAATAAAACTAACAATTTATAAGCTTTAAGGAAAGAGAGTTGGAAATTTCAGCAAATTTTTTTATAAAAGCATTTTTCAAGTTCAAAATTCCTTCCTTTCTTTTTTTTGGCTTTTTTTTTTTTTGATCTCTAAAAATCAACTTTAAAGCGGACGTTTTCGCGGAATTAGAAGCATTAAATAAATCAAATGAAGCATTTTGATTGGTCCGGGTTAGCTACATTGAGGAATAATAAGAGAAAAAAAGAGTGGGAGTAATCTTGAATAAAATATGATTAAATACCCTACTAAAAATAATGGGAAATGAATATGACATTATAAAAAAAAAACTACCACTAGTATCACTTCGCCACCGTCCTTGTAAAAACTATTATGCCTATATATTTGAACATGAAAATGACATAAATTCTATAAATTTAACGTGTACTGATTCTTGATCTTCAAGTTGGTAAAAACGATTACACCCTTTAAACCTAATTAGTGTACACGTAAAAAATGACAGATGGAAATATCATAACGAATATTAACCGAATTTAATAGATAGCTATTAATCGAAAAAACAAGCAAAATAAAAAGTGTTTTTTCCAGCTTACTAAAAAAGTGATTAACTGTTGTTGCTTTCTCTTTATAAACTTTAGGGTATCAATTACTGTTAAGCATATAGCAGTTGCTTCTATTTAATAATGACTTTAGATAGTCTAACTCCTCCTAAGATTACTAATTACACAAATCCTCAGCAATTCCATTGATCATTGAGTTGTTTCAAGATGTTATTGAATAAGTCCTCAAAGAATTAATAATGGATTAACTGGCTAAATCTGTTTTAGTTCATTATTTAAACAATTCAAACTAATGATTGAACTGATTCAACTTCAGAGTTACCATCACGAACGTTCTCTCCAGCTATTATGCTAATTTTGTGAAATCTTATATATCTACAATCAACAAATAGCATAATATAGTAATTGAAGTAATACAAAAATTCGTTATATGTAGTATATAGTATTTTGGGCTAATTTGGTTTTAAATTATCTAGCATTTCCAGGTTTTTCGAAATAATTAATCTCCGAGCTTGAACATTACTCTTTTTGGAAAGAAACTCCATGGCTCTGGTAAATTTGAAATTTTAATTTTGTGCCAAAAAGCTCCACACTCTGTATAAAATCAATTCAAAAAGCAGGTAAAATCATAAAAGGTCATTTAAAAATAATCAGACGGAGGATTTTTCAGGTAATTCAGCAGAACTTGATTTATCGTCATTGCTTTCTTTGTACAAGATTTCATTGGTTTTTTCAAGTTGATTATCATCATGTTTCATCTCATTTAAAGCATTAGTGGATTTTTCTTGTTTATCAGTTCTATAATTTTTCCAATGTCTTGCTGGAACACCTAAAGCAAACAATTCATCAATTTCTTCAAAAGATCTATGAGCAGGTTCTGGCAAGAAGAAATAGAAAACAAATATGGACAAAAAGGATAGAGCGGTAAAGATGAAGTTGATTTTAGAACCCATATTAGCTTCATCTTCATTAAACATGTATGGTAAAACAGAACCCCACATGGTTTGGAAAGCATTATTCAAAAAATTACCAAGGGATAATGTTTTAGCTCTTAAAAAGACTGAAGATAATTCGTTACCAAGGATGTACGGAACCGGACCAATACCAACATTATAGACAAAGTTGTACATAGCCATGAAAGCAGATGAAGTTTTCATACCTGCAATGTTATCGGTGTCAAGACCAGTACAAGCAACCAACAAGTTCAAGATTGTCAAGGCGAATATTCCACCTAGTAATAGTGGACGACGACCAAATCTATCAATCACAAAGAATGAAGTGATAACTCCAGATATGGATAAAGCCTGCGCACCGCAAGAGATTTGGAAGGACTTTTGAGTATCAAAACCAGCAATTTGATAGTAATAAGTAGAATAACTAGCAACATAAGCTACACCTGAGAAAGCTTGCATAACGTAACAGAAAACAATAATAAAAGTTCTTTTAATATCCTTTCTTTTGAAACAATCAAGGTAAGTACCAGATTGGTTAGAAATCACAGAAGCTTCGTCAACTGTAATCTTCATTAAAGAATATTGAGCCTGTACCTCTTCTTCAGTATCGAACATTCTGCGTAGGTTTTTAACAGCTTCTTGTTTTTTCCCCTTTGTTAATAACCAATATGGAGATTCTGGTAAGAAACATTGTAAAGCAATAGAAGTAGCGGCAAAAATCCACTGTGGAATAAAGATACCTCTGTAGGCCATTCTTGTGGTATACGTGGAAGTTGTGTTGTTAATTAAAACACAAATAAATGGACCAATTGTTAGTGCTAAAGCTAAACAGGCAGAAGCAATACCTCTTAAAGCTAATGGAGCCACTTCAGAGACATAAGTTGAACAGACTGCAGATAAAGCACCCAAAGCAAAACCATTCATAAACTTACCAACAAAGAAAACTTCAATTGTAGTAGCAACAAATTCAACAGTAATCCATGGTATAGAAAATAAAGAAGCAATTAATAAGATTCTCCTTCTACCAAATTTATCAGCAAAATAGGAACCTAAGATAAAGGCAACGGAAATGGAACCAGTTGGACCAGAAGAAATAGCAGATTGCCATTTAGCAGACAAGATCCAGGTATCAGTAAGTTCATGATAATGCCCGAAATCTTCTCTGAATTGAGGAATAGAGATAACTGCACCACCAGCTTGATTTTCATAACCCCAAAGAACCATAGTCCAAATGGCAACAAAAATATAGAAGGTGATGTTCTTGTATTTTTTAACAGCTTCCCATCTGGTCAGTTGATGCTCAACTTCTTGTTGAGCTCTGGCAAGTTGTTCAACTTGTTCAGAGTTTTCAAGGCCCGGATCGATTTCACCATGGTCCTTAGGAAGAGGTTTGAACGATTCAAGTAAAGTGAACTGAATACCCATTATCAACTGGAGTTGTATATAGATAGAGATGTATGTGGGGTTCAGATTCAAATGTATGGAGAAAGCTGGGGGTTTTATACAACAGCGGTAATAATGAGTCGAGGACCAAGCGCATGTTGCAATTGTGACTAACAATGACTATGGAACATCATTTGATTTTTAATGCACTCTTGTCTTAGCCAAGTGGGGATCTGGAACGTTTGGTCAACTGCATACGATAGGCTACCAAAGGCTATTTTGTCGGCTTGGACGATTAATACCTGTTTCATATTTTAAACTGCTCGTGAATTATAGTTTAGATAAAGTTCACCGGGATATCTATTCTCTCGAATCTTCGGCATTCGGGGCAATAACGTAGTCTATCCATAGACTAAAACTATCACAAAGACACAATGAAACCTCGTAAAAAAGGAATATAGTCGAAAACTGTATACTTTCTAAGGGCTGGGGAAGTTTTGAATCTACCGGTTTCTATCTTGGCCACTTATTCAAACTCTATTTATTGAGTTTATTTTCATATACTGAACTTGTTCTCTTTGACTTCATCAATGGTTAAGGTGAACGCATAAGCATCATAATGGTCAAAATTGAACAAGTCAAGTTTGACTCCATTGCTCCAAAGAACCAGAACTCTGGTATCTTGGCTACTTCTACACCAAGTTTAAGCTGGTCATTTGAAGGAGATGAAAGAAACTGGGTGCAAAAATCCTATAGCTTGAAAATAACATATGGTAATGGTGATGTTGAAGAATTTATTAAGGATTCCTCCAATTCCGCCCATATTGAATGGCCTGGGCGTCCTTTGGCCTCAAAGGAATTAATTCAACTTTCCATAAAAGTCACTGGCCAAGATGGCTCTGAATCTAATTGGTCAGATTTTAAAGTACAAGTCGGTATTTTAAATAATGAATGGTCAAATGAATTCATTGCTATTAAGAAACAACCAATTGCGGTACATTCTGAAAAAATTACTCCTGAGATATTGTTTAGGTCCCCTGTCTTCACTGTTTCCAAACAAATAAAATCTGCTAAGGTCTTTTCAACCGCTTTAGGTGTATATGAATTAGAAATCAATGGGAAGAAAGTTGGTGATAATTATCTAGAGCCTGGTTGGACCTCTTACGAGCATAGATTACTGCATCAGGTCTATGATGTCACTGCTCAAATATCCACAAGTTCGGAAAACGTTATTGCTGGTAGAGTTGGTGCTGGCTGGTTCAGTGGGTATTTGGGTTTTGATGGTGGTATTTCTAACATTTATGGTGTTCACAAAGCGTTAAGCTTAGAGCTAGATATCGAATACTCAGATGGTACACATAGCTCCATCAAGACTGACAACAAATGGAAAGCTACCTATGGTCCAATCACCAGTGCTCAGTTATACTGCGGAGAGACCTATGATGCCAACAGAGAAGTTGAAAATTGGTCCTCTTCAAACTTAGCCGATATATCATCTTGGGAGTCTGTTGAAGTTATCAAAAATCCATCAAAAAGGATTTCTCCACAATATTTTGGCTTCTCACATGTCGTTGACATTTTCAAACCAGTTGAAGTTATCACAACTCCTTCTGGTAAGACCATTTTAGATATTGGTCAAAATGCTGTTGGTTTCATTCACATGTTCCCAGTTAAAGCTTCGAAAGGTCATACCATCACTTTCAAACATGCTGAAGTTTTGGAAAAAGAAGAATTAGGTATAAGACCTCTAAGGGGAGCTTCTGCAACGGATGTCTATACCTTCAAAGGTGATGACAAAGGTGAAGAGTATACCCCAAGGTTTACTTTCCATGGTGCTAGATACATCCAAGTAGAGAACTATCCTGGCGACGTTACAAAAGATTCTTTTGAATTTCTAGCTCTTTCAACTGAGATGGAACAAATTGGATTCTTCAAATCTTCAGATCCTTTATTAAATAGATTGCATGAAAATGTTTTTCATAGTACTAGAGGCAACTTCCTTTCAATTCCTTCGGATTGTCCACAAAGAGATGAAAGAATGGGTTGGTTGGGTGATATTGCAGTCTTTGCTCCAACCTCATTATACATTTTCGATTCTTATCCATTTTTGAAATCCTGGTTAGAAGATTTAAAATATGAACAAGAAGCCAATGGTGGTTTTCCTGCTGTTGTTGTCCCGGATATTATTAAAGCATATGAACATTTTTGGAATGGTATATATGCTGCTATTTGGCAAGATGCTTCTGTTATTGTTCCTTGGAGACTATATGAAGCTACTAAAAATCCAGACATTTTGGCTGATCAGTATGAATCGATGAAAACGTGGTACGAATTTATTCCAAAAATCGATGGTAAGATAAGATGGGACAAATCTATACGTCAGTTAGGTGACTGGTTGGATCCAACAGCTCCACCTGAAAATCCATTCTTAGCTATAACTGATGCTAATTTAGTTGCTGATGCATTCTTATATTTAATCCTGACTCAACTGATTGAATCTGCTAGAGTATTAGGAAATGTATCTGATGTTGAGTACTTTAACTCCAAGAAACTCCAATCCAAACAGGACTTTAGAGAAGCTTATTTAGTAAATGGTGATCTGAAGATTAAATCTCAAACTGGCTATGCTTTAATCATTTCCTTTGGTTTAATTGAAGGGGAAGAAGTTTTGAAAGCTGGTGAACGTTTGGCAGAATTGGTTGCATCTAATGATTTCAAAATTGGTACTGGTTTCGCTGGTACTCCATTTATTACAGAAGCTTTAGTTCTAGCAAAACAGCCAGAAACTGCTTATAGGATGTTAAAGACAAAAGAATGTCCATCTTGGTTATATCCAGTCTCTATTGGTGCTACTACCATTTGGGAACGCTGGGACTCTATGTTACCGGATGGTTCAATCAACCCAGGTGAAATGACTTCATTCAATCACTACGCTTTAGGTGCCGTTGCTAATTGGATGAATGAAAGAATTGGAGGTTTGAAATTCCTTAAACCAGGCTATGAGGAATTTTCACTAAAACCAATATTGGGCGGTGATCTAACATTTGCTGAGACTAAGCATAAATCTCCATTTGGTTGGATTGAATCCAGCTGGAAGATTGAAAATGGTGAATTCAAGTATCACGTGAAGGTTCCTCATAATACTAAAGCTTTTGTTGAATTACCAAATAGTGATAAGTTCGAAGTGGGATCAGGTCAATATGACTATTCAGTTGTTTTGTAAGCTTTATGAAAATGGACTACATTCATATCCAATTTCTTCATGCTGAGCTTTAGCCTAAAATTAGTAACTATGATTGGCAGACATGTCATTTAAATAATGTAATCAATATACAGAAAAAGGTAAAGCGTAAAGCTCAGTCATAGACTTTATATTGAGACAAACAATTTGGTAGCCTGTTTGTGTTATATCTATTGTGAAGGCTAATCGGCCAGCATCTTCCATTAAATTGGTTTAAAGCTCGAACAGTGCTAATACTGCTGGTTATAGAGAGTCTCAAGAGGTGCTATATATTTAATGCTTTTACCTACGATTAATGCCATTTGACCTTAGTTTTAGAAATAAGAACATCACTGGCTCCAAATATCGATTGTATTGAAAGATTGCTACTGCTTAAAAGTTTCGAACTTGTCGTCGTCCAAACTTATAAAATCATGGATGAGGACAAATTTTGGAACACACTAAGTAAAATGTTAGTATTGAATGTTCTTCATTTAAAACTAGAATCTAATTTTCTTTAAAATACGTCTCTGGTGGACCCAGTAGAGAAGGTACAGCACCACCAAAGTCAATCAAAATCTTTTGAAAAACAACGTTTGGTTCTAATGCCCATAACTTAAGAGTGTGTTTCCCACCAGTGGAAACATCATGCGTAGTCTTTTTCAACCAAGCGCTTTGTTCAACTGCAAGCTCCCAGCCTTCGGGATATGAAGTTGGGTTCTTTGCATCTTGGTAAACCTGAACGACTTGCGGTTCTTCGTTGTCAATCCCAATAGCGTATTTTAAAGGAGCATATGGGTTGATGTTCAATGAAGGACTTAAAGTAATAGTAATATTTGTAACATTTGACTCTGTGAAGGAAAAAAAACTATATTCAAGGTATGAAGCCTCTTCAGATGAAGTTTGGGAGTCAGCAGTCACAGGGAACAAGGTTACACCAGATTTGGTTCTTCCGTACTTGTCAATGGTAACATAATGAGTGCCATTTTGTGAATTGTTGGCAGTGAAATGTTCAGCTTCTATAGAGATATATTTCCCTGATTCAACAAAACCAACAAAGTCATCATCATCAACATTTGTGTTATTGATTGGAATGAAAAGAATGGTTGGAACTTTGTAGAAATAAGTTGAAACATTAGTGGTGAAGTTCACATACTCAAGACTCCAATTCTTTGGAGCTTTGTCCCAATCAACCGAAACATTAACAAATACAGAATTCCAGATCGAATCGTTCTTCGCACTAACGTAACCACGTTTTGGCTCAAGCGTAATGTAATCATTCCAAGGAGTGAATTCGAATTCAAAGCTTTCATAACCTCTATTAAAAACTTCAATCCAGCCTCTATCAGCACTGGAATATGGATCTAGTTGAGGTAAGATCAATGTGTTATTGTCATACGTATCTGCATTGTTCAGATCGTCACCAGTAACAACACCTAAAGATTGGTCAACAGAGACCCCAGCAGCACCCGACATAGCTTGTGATTCCGGTAGAACTTCACCAATTAAAGGCATAAAGTCTCTCATAGGATTTTGCCAATAAGAGTAGGCAAGGTGTGGCTGATCCATCATATGAATCCATTTGCCAT